>LIEC01010600.1:111459-139468 GCA_001925005.1 Drosera capensis | reverse complement strand
ATATGTAGTTTGGATATGAGGGGTAGTTCAAGAGGCTTAGAAGGAGTGAGAGTAATCCTTGTCCCTTTGTGAATAAATATGTATGTATTTTTCTTACCATAGTTAATCATATTGTGATCATAAATCCATGATCAACCAAGTAAAATATGAGAAACATTCATTGATAATACATCATAATAGATACACTAATTGTGATCCCTCATTTGAATAGGGATAAGCATCTTTCACTCATAGGAAGCGTCATCTTGTCAACCCATGCAACTTTAAATGGAGTGGGGTAAAGTTCAGTCTTAAGATTTAACCTGGATATAGCAGATTTTGCAATTACATTCATAGTACTTCCACCATCAATTACTATCTTACAAGAACAATTATTGCTCCAAATTATGGTCTGAAAGATACTTGTTCTTTTCCACTCACCTATATCCAAGATAGTAGACAAAAGGTGTCTTACAACATGGAGTTGGCGTTCACAAGGATATATGTTAGGTCAAAGACACAACTTAGAAGGGAAAGGGGTGAATATGTTGATTCAAAAAAATATTTCAATTTATGGAGCGAATTAAACTTCTTTGAAGTTAACTGTTCTCTACAAACTATTTCAATATTCTGCAGTAGAGGCTGAAGTTAACTGTTCTATGCCGACCACTTGAATAGTCTACAGTAGAGACTCAGTGGTATGCAGCAGAGACTTCAAACTTTATAGTTTGTCTCTGCTTGGCTGTGATGATCAGTTCCTAACAGTTTTAAAATGAAAGCAAGTAAACAACATAATATTTATACTGGTTCAAATACTCATTATCAATTGATAAACGAGAGCATAGTCCAGTCTTCCCTTGGTGACAAGTTTAGTCAAGCCAAGAGGTGAGTTCATTATCTTCTTGTTTATGGCTTACAAGATAACTTCTTTTACAAGTTAACTAACTTGTACAAAAGATGAAAAACCTAGATCTTTGCACAAATTCAATTAGCTGGACTCTGCTATAAGTTATGTTCTTCACTGCAGACTTGTGAACCTTCTTCTTTAGTGGTTTTTCCGACTTAGCTCACTTGAATAATCTTTGAATCTCTGATTGTTTTTTCATGTTTGCCTTTCAATCACCCCTTTTAACCACCTTACTCTTCTGAGCTTAAACGATCCCCTTTTATAGGCTTAGGGAATGAACCCATGACTTTATACAGTATCTGATGTGACATCTTATCACATGTGTACCCCAACTGATGTTGATAGCTCACCTATCTCAGATTCTTGTATTGTCACCTTCTGCACCCCAAATCTTCATTTTGATTGTCTTCAGACTTTAACCCAACTACCAATAACCATCTCTGCTACACTCAGTCTGCTATACCTTAGTCTGCATTTTGTACTGTGAGACCTCGTCTGTACCAGTCCTTGCTGCAATCTAGTCTGCACCCAGATCTGTTGCACTTTATCCATTCTATGTTAGTCCTCGTCTGTAAGCCTAGTCCTAGATCTTCAAGTATTTGTAGGTCTTTTGTTGCCCATGTATTCTTTAGCTGCTTAGCGAAAATTCTCTGTAGTAGTCTGTATCTGGTTGCTCGCATGATGGTCCTCATCTGCAGCCGTATGCTCTCAAGTATCCAACCTACACTGCTACTACCTACTTGATTTCTAGACTAAACTCACTAACTACATCATGGTTAATACTCATAAGTTTTGTTCATCAATTTCTATATAATTGGAGGGATTGTACATTCCTATCAATCTCCCCCTAAATTAATGCTAAAAAAACTTCTAAGTAAAACAACAAGCTAACTACTTTACTTATAACTTAGTTTACCTTTACCTGTGATGCTCTTTTCCTTTGCTGTGCTTATGCTGATGTTCTTCTTCTGTTCCTCTACGCTTATGAGATTGTTCTTCTCAATCTCTGTGATGTCTTCTTATTTCTTCATAGGACAGCTCCACCTAAATTTTACGTCTTGTGGTCTGTTCTTGTTGATGCTTAGATCTTTTTGTAGACCTTTCCCCTTCTGCTTCTGCAATTTTTCTTTGCTTTAGATAGTCTGTAGTTTTTCTCTTTGTTGCAAACTCCTTTGCTGCAGACTTTTCCCCTTGGGCTGCAGCTTTTTCTGGAGTCCTATTCTCTGCTATAGTTTTCTCTGGAGCTTTCTTCTCTCCCTTTTTGTTAGCATTGAGGGGAGCTGTGAGGGCCTCAATAGCAATTCGTATAGCTCTTAGTTCAGAGGTAGTGGTCTGCTGAGCAATAATGGCCTTGGTTGTTTCCAATTACAGTTTGTTTTCCAGCAGTCCCGGTCTTGTGTCGTTGTTGTGGATGTGTTCAATGAGCTGTTGTTGAGTGGTCTTCATGGTCTTTTGAAGGTTTCATAGATCAGCAGAGTGTTGTCCTCGAAACGTGTTGAGATTTGGTGAGCTGACTCGATATTATTTAAGGTTCATGGCATTGGCTCTTTGCATCAATGAGTCCTGCTGCCAAGTTGTTGAGTATCGTATGAAAGTCTTCAAAGCTTTTAGTTCTTGTGTGTTTTTTAGGTTCCAAGTTTATAGCAATTGGTTATAGACTTTCGAGGAGCTCAAAAAATGCCTCCTTTGTCCATACATGAATGTTATAGACTTCTTGATTCAGTTGGCAAAGTGTATAATCCACTGCAGTTTCTGAAGGAGAGGATTCATGATGTGCAGACTGGCCCCTCTCGACTGTTGTTTTTGCTGTAGACGATGGTTTTTCTTGCACTAAAATGATTTGGAGTTCGTCAAGAGCTTGTTGGAGTTCTCTGGCTATTGCTATATGGGGTGTCATTTATACACGTTTATTTCTGATATCATTTCTGATATCAACAAATAAAAGCAAGTAAGACACATAGTATTTATACTGGTTCAGACACTCGTTATTAGTTGATAAATGAGAGCTTAGTCTAGTCTTCCCTTGGTGACGGGACTAAAATGATTTGGACTTCGTCAAGAGCTTGTTATAGTTCTCTGGCTATTGCTATATGAGGTGTTATTTATGCACGTTCATTTCTGATATCAAGAAATAAAAGCAAGTAAGACACATAGTATTTATACTGGTTCAAACACTTGTTATTAGTTGATAAATGAGAGATTAGTCCAGCTTTCCCTTGGTGACCAGTATAGTCAAGCCAAGAGCTGAGTATCACTATTTTCTTGTTTGTAGCTTACAAGAATTTTTTTTTACAAGATATCTAGCTTGTACAAAAGATGAAGAACCCAAATATTTGCACAGATCCAATCTACCGGACTCTACTGTAAGTTATGATCTTCTGTAGACTAGCGAACTCCCTTTATTGTATTCTTCATGATTTAGCTCTCTTGAGTAATCTTTGAATTTATGATTGCTTTGTACGCTTGCCTTTCAATCTTATTCAACAGCCTTACTTCAATGAGCCTCAACAATTCCCTTTTATAAGCCCAGGAAATGAACCCAGCAACACGTACAGTTTCTAATGTGACATCTTGTCACGTGAGTCCCCCAACTGATTTTAACAGCCCGCCTACTTCCGATTCTTGTACTGTAATTATATGCACCTCAAATCTTTTTTTGACTAACTCTAGACCTTTAGCCCAACCTAGCAACCATCTCTGCTCCATTCTAGTTCACTGTAACCTTTAGTCTGTATCCAATGCTGTGAGACCTAGTCTGTACCCTGTAACCCTTATCTTCACCAAGTCCCTGCTGTAACCTTAGCCTACAACCAAATCTGATACATTTCATGCTTTGCTGTGTTGATCCTCGTCTGCAAGCTTAATCCCAGATCCTAAAGCATTTGTAGGTTTTTTGTTGCTCATGCATGCCTTAGCTGCTTAGCCAAAATCCTCTGTAGTAGTCTGCATCTGGTTTCTCACATGATGCTCCTCATCTGCAGTCGTCCGCTCTTCAGCATCCGACCTAAACTATAACTACCTACTTGATTTCTAGTCTAAGCACACTAACAACATCATGGCTGATACTTCTTAGTTTTGTTCCATCAATTTCTATACAATTAGAGTGATTGCACATTCCTATCACACACTAACAGCATTATCGCTAATACTCCTAAGTTTTGTTCATCAATTTCTATACAAGTGGAGGGATTCCACATTCCTATCAATCTCCCTCTATATTGATTATAACAAAACTTCTAAGTAAAACAAATGTTAACTATTTATCTTACATCTTAATTACATTGTTTTGAAAAGTAACATGAGACTTTAGTGAAGTAGAGAAACTTATCTTTACCTGTGATGCTCTTTTCCTCTGCAGCGTATTTGATGTTGTTCCTCTGTTGCGTTTTTGAGATTATTCCTTTGGTGTTCTGTGGTGTCTTCTTCTTTCTTCATGGGACTACTTCCCCTGAATTTTGTGGCTTAATGTCTTTTCCCTTTGATGTTTTGGCCTTTTTGTAGACCTTTCTCCCGCTACTTCAGCTGTTTGTCTTCTTTTCGAATATTCAATAGTTTTTTCTTTTTCTGTAGACTTTTCCTTTGCAGCAGACTTCTCCCCCTGTGTTGTAGCTTTCTCTGGAGTCTTCTTTTCCCCCTTTTTGTTAGCATTAAGGGCAATTGTAAGGGATTCAATGGCAATCCTTATGGCTTTTAGTTCAGACGTAGTGGTTTATTGAGCAATTGTAGCTTTGGGTATTTTGAGTTGTATTTGATTTTCGAGCAGTCCTAATCTTGTGTTATTATTGCGGATATGGTCTGTAAGCTACTGTTGAGTGACTTGTACGGCGATTTGAATTTTGCATAGTAGCAGAGTGTTATTCTCTTAGTTTATTGAGGTTAGATGCACTTAGTCAATGCTGCTGAAGGTTGAGTGCATTGGCCCTTTGGATTTGGTCTACAAGTCCTTCTACCATATTGCGAAGAGTTGCCTAGAAATCTATAAAGTGTTGAATTCTTGTTTTCTTTTCATTTTCCAATTCTACTATAATTGGTTTCAGACTCTTAAGGAGCTCATGAAATGCATTCATTGTCCATTCATGCATATTGTAGACTTCTTGATCCAGTTGTCGAAGTCTGTACTCTATTGCAGTTTCTAATGGAGAGTATTCTTGATATGCAGATAGTTCCTTTTCTATTGTTGTTCTTGCAGCAGATGATGGTTTTTCATGAATTGAAATTATTTGTACATTTGTAAGAGCTCGCCTTAGATTTCTGGTTGTCGTTTGGGGTGTCAGCTGTGCATCAGATGTGCCACTATAGAGCAGCCCTTGAGGAAATCTCACCAATAGTGGATGAGCTCTTGTTTGCACCATACCGAACGAGGAAGGTAGTGAAAACATGATGTTTAGTGGGTTTACCCACCAGGCGATGGGGAGCTTGATGGTGGGTCACACCTTCTGTTATGTATAATGATAGTGAGCTCCGTGCTTCATAAGGTTGTTTACCCTTAGATTGGTTCATATGTGACGTAGATTAGTCGCTGTTTATGAGTTATAGCATAGAACAAATGTAATTGTTTTGTAAATTTTCCTAAAGTTTTCAAGATTGATAGTTTGTTACAAAAATAATATAAATCACATATAGGGTGTCACACATAAAATACAAACAGTTTTAAAAAAATCTTTATTATAATCTATAATATTTTACAGGTTGCATCATTATCTTCTTCAGCGTGTAAATTGAGCATTCAAGACAGTCATGAATATAAGGATTTTATTCTTGTATTTTAACATGTAAATATGTGAACAAACAGACACACAATTCAAGTCACATAGGCATAAATATTTAATTTATCATAAAAATGTGTGTTACCGTATCATTTTAAGGAAATCAGAAAAACCTCAAATAATTCCAAAAGTTAATCCTACCCCTATCTAACATTCGTACCTATAATAAAATTAATAACATAAATACCTTAGCATTAATTTCTAAACAGTGTACACATGTGTATACAATTGCATATTGTACACAAGAAATGTAACACTCAATATTCTATTTTAAGATGAAAAGGGGTTAATCCTTTTTTCCTATTCCACTGAGCATGAACAGGAGCCGAGCTCGGGAAGGCCGACTGTCGACGGCCGGGGGCTTCTCCGACAAGGCTGGACACGGCAAGGGTAGCAGAGTCAAGGAGAAGACGGGGTATGCATCATCGTGCGAAGTCGTCATTGGCTATCGGTGGTCCAGTTCCTGCTGCTTCGTGGTTGTTTCCGACGTCAGGCAGCATCGATGAGCATGAACAGGGGCCAGAATCGGGAAGGTATCAGTCAGGGCAGGGCATGGAACGCCGATGAAGGCTGACTATCGACGGCCGGGGGCTTCTCCGACGAGGCTGGACACGGCAAGGGTAGGAGGGTCAAGGAGCAAACGGGGTATGCATCGTCGCACGAAGTCATCATTGGTATTCGGTGGTCCAGTTCCTGCTGCTTCGTGGTTGTTTCCAACATCAGGCAGCATCGATGAGCGTCGCTGATGAGGTTGGGCCTGAGCCAGAGAGGGACGGGGACGGTCGTCCAATGCATAGAGGTCGACGTCGAAGGGCGAGTGGGATAAATCCGACATTGCTAACTGCGACGAAGGTGAGGGCAGCGATGGGGGTGTCCAGATCTGATGGGGAAATGACAAGGATTGTCGGGGAAGCCGGATCTTGTCAGGGTCGAGTTATGTTATACGAATACGAAGCGAAGACGAAAGACTTATCCTTTTCTCTATCTCTGCTCTGCTCAGATTCGATGTGAAACTAGCATAGATTGAAAGTAGTATATATGCAGGCTGTTAAAATATTTACGGGAGTACTTAACAGGTTGTTGAGGATTTAAATGTTTGAAATTAATTCAATCATTTCAAAGATACCCTAAGATCCTCTTACTCTGAATTTAATCCCGTAATATCTTGTGAAAATAATAACGATCCAATAACGCGAGATGGTTAGATATATTTATAATTATCCAAAAATTTCAGGGATTTTACATACGCACTTAACTCTTAACTATCTTGCACTACATTTAGATACTCTCTAAGTTTTGCGATAACCAAGATTGGTAAAGACCCCTTTATATAGTGATAAGATAACTAAACAGGTTAACTAAACTTCTTAGGGGTAATTAAATTCTTGTTCTTGAAACTTTCAAAGCTAACTTTCTTAATTCAACAAATGTTGCTATGCTTAGGATGATTTTGTTGAATAAGGAAAAGTAATTAGAGAGATTAGGAGGTGTATTTGTATAATTCAACCCCTATAACCTGTTTTTAGGTAAGTACCTTAATCCTACAACTCAACCATACAATTTTTATGGGTTTGAGGAATAAGATACCATGCTCCAAAAAATATTGTTTGGAGCATGGTATAAACCTTAATCCTGTTTTCCTCAAACCTGTCAAGAAACCTGTTTTTTTTTTTTTTTTAAACATTGCAAAATAATAAGTTTATTTACAAAGTTATGAAGGGGATGGGTCAATATAATCCATACTCCTGAGCTTCTTGTCTAACCATTAGAAACCTAAGTTTCTATGAAAAATTATATACACATATTCTACAAATGTTACCTGAGTTTCTTTCAGAATGGATAAACCATTACATACACAAATGGTTACATGACTTAAGAAGCATGAACATATACAAAACAACTTAGCCATCTAGCTTGATCTTATAGTTGGCCAGTAGTTTCTTCTCATTCTCATTGAGGTTCTCTTTCCTAACATAAGCAATGTTCATACCCGCTTTGAACAAGTAACCTTGCATGGCATGTTTACATGGCTTTACTGCTCGAAAACTAATGTCATTCTTGTGCTTCCAAATGGTGTAAACAAGGCTGCAAAATAGGAGCAGAATGATAGTCCTTGTGGTCCTCTTCGCCTTGAGTGCTTGGCGCAAGACCTCAAAGTATCAAGTACAGGAGTTTCCAACAAAAACGGAGTTTCCAGTGTAGGAGGTATACACAAAATTAAGATCACAGTTTTGCCGCCACTCCTGCATCAAAGGATTAAGAATAAGTGGTCAGGAAAAGAATAGTTTTGCCCATTCTCATAAGGCGATCATGGGTATAGAGCCTTTTCCACACCACTAGCCAAGTAATGAAGACATTTTTTGGAATATTTCCTTTGAACTAAATAAGTCTGTGCCAAAATATCTTTGGAGCCCTTTCACAAAGATGATTCTATGCATAGGCATTTGAGAATCCCCTCTTTCTCCCATCACCCCAAAGGCACACATCCATCTCTCCATGGATAACAAGAAGAAGAGAGCCATGAAACAAGTCTAGAATAGATGCAGGCAGCTGCCAAGATGAGTCATGAATAAAGGAGTACAGTGTAGTATCCCTTGGGATTCGAGTGTTGTAGATAAAGAAGCTAGAGATCTTTAAATACAAGGGACCCAAAGAAGACCAAGAGTCGTAACATAACTTAATAGATTGTTCGTCCTCAATCTTCCAACTGATTTGTTGCTGAGCCAATGGTCTAAGTTGTAACAACTGTCTCGAGTTCCACAAGCCAGCCTTTGGAATTTTCATGGATCAAAAGTTGTCATTTCTCACAAGATTAACATATACCCAGTCAGTCCAAATGGTCTTCTCCCCCGAGACAAAACCCCAAATATGTTTCAACATAAATGCTTTGTCCCAGGTTGGCAACCGACGAAGCCCAAGTCCTCCTTCCTTCTTAGGGAGACACACAGTATTCCAAGCAACATTCGCTCCCGCAATGCCCAATGATGGGCCCTTCCACAAAAACCTTCTGCATATACTTTCGATCCAAAGAAGTACACTCTTAGGCATCAGAAAGATTCCAGACCAGAATACTTGAATGGATTACGACACAGACTTAACAAGTAATAACTTGCCAACATAGGACAATGTTTGATTTGCATAACTAGCAGCTCGTTTAGCAACTTTTTCGAGCAAGGGTCTACACTCTCTGGCTTTTAACCGCTTCGTGGTAAGGGAGATGCCCAAGTATCATACTGGCAAAGATCCCTTACCAAATCCCCAAATATGTTGAGCAAAATCAATGACAGAGGCATCATCCCCCGCAACAAAGAATTCACTCTTTGAGAGATTAGGATGTAAACCTGAAACCAAGGAGAAGAGGTCAATCCCTTTCTTAAGCAGCTTTATAGATTCAAACTTCCCCTCCGAGAATAACAATACATCATCAGCAAACAACAGGTGGAATAGAGCGGTTCTCTTGTATCTCCAATGAAACTTGAATCCAGGTTTGTTAGTTTGAGAATCAAGAATTCCAGAAAATACCTCCATAGCCAAGAGAAAGAGATAGGGAGCAAGTGGATCACCTTGGCTCAGTCCTCTTCCCACTGAGAAATAACCATGAAGTTCCCCGTTCACGTTAACAAAAAACTGGGCACTATAGGTGAGTTCCATAATCCAGAATATGAGCTATTGTGGGAATCCAAAATTAACAAGGACCTGCTCCAGAAATTGCCAGCTAAGAGTGTCATAAGTTTTAATCATATCGACCTTGAAAGTTATTCTCTACAAGTTTGGCTTTAGATTATAACCATAGAGAAGCTCTTGAGCTAACAATATGTTATCACTGATCTTTCTACCTTTCACAAAAGCACCCTGTGAAAGACTAATAAGAAGAGGCAACACATTGGCACATCGGTTAGCAAGAAGTTTTGCAATACACTTGTAAATGGTGTTACAACAGGAGATCGGTCTGAAATCGGTGATCTGAGTAGGATTGTCACATTTAGGAACCAAGACAATGACAGTAGAGTTGGCCTCCCTAAGCATCCTGTCGTTCTGAAAAAGCTCTTGAATAGCTAAAATCACATCACTCCGGATTATATCCCAAGCAGTAATAAAGAATTCTACTGAGAAAAAATCAGGACCAAGAGATTTGTTTCGTGCAAGAGAGAATAGGGTTTGCTAGATCTCCGTTGCAATTACCTCGGTAATAAGCTGACTAACTAAGATCTCCGTTTCTTGACTAACCAGCTCTGAAATCTGCTTCCTGTTTTCCCTTGTCTTCACATAGTTATAGAAGAACCATGTGTTGTTATCCCCCTCCTTCATCCACTGAACTCTGGATTTCTGTTTGTAAAATAACTCATCCTCTAGCTTCAGTTAAGAGAACCTCATGACCGTCTCTCTTTCTCTTTCAGCAAGCAGCTCATCAAAGGGGTTTTCATCAAGGATTTGTTATGCCATCATCATATCTTCTCTAGCAACCTGAACTTGTCTGGATATGTCGTGGAAATGCCTCTTACTGAAATCCCTAAGCCTCAGCTTGACAGCTTTTAGCTTCTTATAGAGTCTGAACATTGCACACCCATAAACAGGTTCCTGCCAGGCATCATAAACAGAAGGAAGGAAATCCGTATGCATAGACCAAAAGTGGTAGTACTTGAACGGCGCCTTTATTTTCCTGCCCTCATCAACACGAACAACTACAGAGGAATGATCAGAAACCCCTGGGGAGAAAGTCAGCTTCACAGAAATTGAACTTAGTCTATCATTTGGATTTGCACAGCACCCTGTTAACTTTCCTGTAATAAGCATGTTCTCCTTAAGATCTGTTAGTCCATGTGAACCTACATCCTCTGTATCTAAGATCATCAAGTACAGTATATTCAAGATAAGCAGGGAACTCATCAAAGGATAATAGCCATTTATCTGTACCTCCCTTTCTATCCGCTACCTCTTTAATTGCATTAAAGTCCCCAAGAATCATCCATGGAATATCATCAAATACCTGCCCCTTGTCTTCAATATCAGTTCACAAGGATCTTCTCTTAACAAAAGTATGTTCAGCATAGACAAAAGAGATGATAAACTCTCTACCCTGATCGCCGTACCTTATTCTCCCATTAATGATTTGGCCTGAAATACATAAAGGAATGAAGTCAAGGACTTTAGGGTCCCACCCGACCCATAACCTTCCTTTATCAGAACAAGAATAGTTAGCATAGGATTTCCAGGTTGGAAACGTTGAAGCAAAAGTATCTGGATACTTCTCTTCCTTCACCTTGGTGTCCAGGATGGCAAACAAACTCAGCTTCCTTCGTCTCACCAAACTACACACTTTCACTTTCTTTATTGGGAGTCCTACACCCCTCACATTTCAAAAACCAACAAACATAAAAACTGTACAGATGGTTGGGAAATTCTGGTTACCTTCTTTGAGGTCTAATGGTAGTATTAGACCCCTCCCCCCCCCCTCCCCCCCTCTTCTCTTATGCTTTTTGGCTTTTTTTGCTGTAGGAGTAACCTTATTTTCAGAAACAACCCCCGAGGATTTCGGTACTCTACTAGTCAACCCAGTAACAACCTTCTTCAACATAGTGTTTTCCCTTAGCTGTAATGTAGGAGAATTCCCTTCAGTAGAAGCTGCTCCCGTTGTAACCTCAGGAACTGTATCCCGTGACCTCCGTGCTCTTCTTATTATCCTCATAGTCATCACTACTCAACACTTTAGAGCTCTCATCACTGTCATTGGTGTCCTCCCTAGTGCCGCTGGAACAGGTTTTGGGGTAGTTGCGGGTTCTTCTCTGCGATCACAGTCCCATTGAAGACATTCTTCTTCTTCCGTACCAATATGAAGCCTTCATCATCAATAGGCGTACTTTCAACAACAATACTCTTGCCTTTGTCGCCAACAGAATCAGTAACAGTGGCTGCAGCCGCAGGTGGCCTACAGACATGGCACTCTGGGCAAACCTGCGGCTTCCATTGGTAGTCAACCTTCACAGATTCTTGCGAATACGATCTTGGTCATGTTCTCCGTGAAAGAATCCGTATATAGTGGTTTGCCTAAATGGCTGGCAAAGCCACTCAGTCCCGAACTCGTCCACAACGCGACAAGAATATTATGGATCTTCACCCACAGTGGCACCTTGTCATGGGTCTTCTTCCATATGACCAGCTCCGGAGTCCATTGCTGTAGGATAATGGGTCTTCCAGCAAACAACCACGGCCCTTCCTCCAGTATCTTCTGTCTGGTAGCTGCCTCGGGTATGTGGAAGTAATAGAAACCAGAGGCATATCCTATCACATCCTCCAACCCGAGCTTGCTCCAGGCGCTCTTGGCAATCCTCTCAATGGCCATCACCGATAATTTCCCGGAGATGAAATAACCCACCAAATAGTTGCCCCATTTGGTCGTGGCTTCCACAATGGCCTCCGTCGATGGTTCGAATATCATTCGACCATCCTCACAGACCGGTTCGGTTCGACGAAGCTGAGTTTCATCTTCTGTTCCAGCGGATTAGAATTCAGCATCGACGCAAAGGTTTGCCCCTGGTTAAGGGAACCTTGCGTAGTGGGTTGCGCGACGTCAAAGTTCGACGCCGGAGCACTACTTCGACATCGACTCTGTTGCGTGAAGTGGCTCGGTACAGAGCGTCGAGAAGCACTCCGAGCCAAAACAGGAAAATTCATCAATTTACTGTTCATAGGAATAGTGATCTTCATGTTCTTCATATACTGTTCATGTAAACAGTACCCTTCGAGCTCAATCCGGATTTTTTCGTCCCGAGAACACCGTTTTCAGCAACACCAACACCCTGCATAACAACATCGTTCCCAACAACATCATTCGCCATAGCAACTTCATTACCTGTATCCGCATTCCTTAAATCTGCAAAATCACTTTCCACGTGAAAAGTGATCGAAACCTTTGACCTCGTTTCCACTCCGATATCTGTGAATTCATGAGTAACACCGACCTTAGGACTGGTAGGAAGTTTGAATCCATTGATTTCAAGTGGCTCAATGCTTCGGGACGTACCGAATCGATAAAAATCGGATTTTGCGAAGTGAAAACAGTCGGATGAACAATACTCGCGATCTTCAAAAGCTTCGCAAACATCATTTTCTTCTTTGTTTGTTCCCCAAATTCCTGATTGGGGTTGTGCTCATCAAGGTTTTCAGGATTGGTACCAAGATTCATGACAAATCATGGCAAAAACGAGCAAAATTAGAACCGAAAAAAACCATGATGAGCAGTACTGTTTATTCAGTATGCGCGGCTCTTCCTTTTTTATCCAAAGTCTTTATTATTGTTTTAAGTTATTGAGTACTGTTTATTATTACTATTATTATTATTTTGCCTTTTTTGGGGATTTATGTGCTTAATATAGTATTTAATAATCGCTTGTTTAGGTACCCAAAACCAAAAAAAAAAAAAAAAAAAAAATCGCTTGTTTAATGTTCGGAGTATGTCATTCATACTAAATGTTCTGTGTGATTATTATTCGCAAGTGATGCGAAAACCTCTGTTGCATGAGAATGTAGTACAAATCAAGGCAGAGATAAAGATATGCGATATTAGTATAAGAAGGAAGAGAAAAAATGTTAAAAAGAGAGGGCCCGTATAGAGTAAAGATGGAGATACAATGGAAGCAAATTACTTTTTGGCCGTTTGACAGTGGATGTAGGAAGGAAGATAAAAAGAGCGAATCTCTTTTAAGTAGGCAAATGGCATGTTTTGCATCTTGAACCTGCAAGCTGCTTTGGGCAAGTATCTGAAACCCGCAACTCATCTATGCTTTTAAAAAAGCTCAGGATATACCGTGAGCACTATATCATCCTTTCACTAATCCCCAAGGATTCCGTTTCTCTCACCTTCTTCTTTCATCTCTACATGCTGCATATCCTTTCACTCTTTAGGGTACTTTACTCTTCTCTCTTTAATGCACATGCATGCACGTCGTTTGCATTTCGAACACCAATTTGCGATGCTGTGTTTTATATTGGTTGCCTGGTCTGTAACATACTTATTAAAAATGCCTACATGTTTCTCATGAGCTATACCACATTCTCTTGATGGGTGATTGTTAGTTGTGGCTATTGGTTATGTTTTGATTGTTGAGCCAAACACAATCCATAGCTAATTTTCGTCTGCCTATGGAAAGTCATAGTTATCTGTTGATTCAGAGCTTCTGGTAAAGACTATTTAAAATTCAGAGCTTCATAGTATACTAGTACATTGCACTGCTATTTAAACATAACCTCTTGCTGTAGAACACATCCTGCTGGGTGTGTTAACGTATTTGGGATTAAATAGGTGATCCCTGATCATCTTCCATGCAAGGCTATGCTCCAGATTTTTTGGAAGCCTTCGTGCTTATGGAGTGTACACTTTCGTCAGTTCGAAGACTGTAAGTCTTAGGTTCATGCCCAATTGATGGATGGAAAATGAAAGCCTCGTCAATAAAAGAAATCATCTATTGATCAAAGGTTTCATAGAAACTAGAAAGCCTACAAATAAATTTGAGGAGGAGGAAATCACTCAGCAGGGTAAAAAGGGGTCACTGTGATACTGAGGATGTTTTTTGTAGTGAACTTGTGATTCAAAGTTCCCATTTAGCATCTTTTGACAGGAAGTTGACAAAGTTTCATCCTTAGGTTTTCCAATTCCACTGCTTTCCTTTCCATTCCCTTTTGTTCTTTTTCTTTTAGCGACTTGTTACCTACCGCGATGTCCTTGGCCGACCCAAGACATGGACCACGGCACTTCGTCAAGTTAGCCTTTTGCTTTGATATCGAGCATTTGGTTTTTCTTTAACAGGTGGTGCTTGATACATCCTTTGTGTCATGTACTTGTAGAGTTGTCGTTCTGATCATGATTTGATATCCAGGTCTCAGTCATGGAAATGTTCTAGATATTGAAAGTATTCTTGCATCAAAACCGAGCAAGTGTAGCAGGTTATGGAAAAAAAGGTCAAATGATGAAATCAAGAAAGACGTTGGGGAGGGGACCTTAATTCTTTGGATGAAGCTTGTGTTAATTTGACAATAATTCAAATCAGTCTAGACTATTGATGCATAGGGGGAGAGAAGACCTATGTGCATCTTGTGTCACACTATCGTCTCTCGAGAATTCGATTGACCCTCTATGATGATTGAACTTAAAGAGCGTTTCCGAGAGTTCCTCTACATTTCTCCTGCTGTAGAACAGTTTGAATTTGTTCATCTGTCCTACCAGTATAATCTCGTTAGCATCCCATTCAGCAACTCTTGTCATAGTTTGTTGATATTCCGCAGAAGTTCTCATATCCAACTTCTTAACGCTGGCAGCTAGCTTGGTGGACCAGTTTTGCAGCGGCTTCAATCTTCTGTTTTCCGCCGTTTATTTACCTTATATGGGGCTCGTTGCTTATACATTCCAATAGCAGCAGAAGGTTAGTACATCTTCACTAGCCAGCTGCCACAATATCTTTTTGAGTATTTCGCTATTTCTTTGCATTTTTCTTCACTTTCCATATGGTAGGCAAAGGTTTGCTGTGATACGAAGTGCATAGTGTTGGGAGGGAGTTCCCTTCCTAGGTGGAGAATATTCGTGTGTATAACCGATGGAAAGTGAATCACTAAGCGATAGGATCCAGACGGTTATTATTTGAAGGATTTTCACATTAGAAAAATAAAGATTGTTAGGATAAGATTCTATCTTCATAGATATTTAAATCTTTTTAACACCGAAAAAATATTCTCTCCTTGTATATATAAAAGGGGTATGATCCAAAAGATTTTGAGCCGAGATTAATTAGGAAAAGATAGTTTAAAAAAATATTAGAAAAATAAAGATGGTTATGATTTGGTTCTATCTTCATAGATAGTTAAATCTTTTTAAGACCGAAAAAATATTCTCTCAATGTATATATATAAAAGGGGTATGATCCAAAAGATTTTGAGGCGAGATTAATTAAGAGAAGATAGTTTAGAAAAACTCGAGCAATTTGAGATAAGAAATTGACGAATTTGTTCTTTAATCTTCTATTTGTGCAAATTGTTAGATAAACCAAGGGTGTAATCTTTCTCTATTTTTTTTAGTGATTTCTTCTGGGATTGGAGACAGAACATCCTGTGGTTTTTCCCTTTCCGGAATTTTTTCACCTAAAAATCATTATTTCATCTTGATTTTTATCCTCGCTAGCTTAAGGATTGCTGTTTCGCAATTTTAACCAATCCCAATAGTGGTATCAGAGTATATGTTCTTTGTTATTCATTGTTAGCCAAGGAAAAAAAACCAGATCTGCGCCGCCAGATCCGCTGCCGTCGCCTCGACATCGCCAGATCTGCGCCGCCACTCCTCCTCCTGCACCGCCTTGACCTCATATCTGTAGGAGTTCGCCGCCCCAGAGATCAAGTCGTACTACCACTCTCGAGGCCGTCGTCACCACCGTTGGAGCCAACGTCATCGACAGCCGCAGCCACTAGAGATCCACCGCACAGCCCCGACGACAGCAAGAGGCAGATCGAACCCCGACCCCGTCACCTTCTTTCCACTTCCCCGTCCGCACCCCCACTGGTCGCAGCCTTGAAACCCAACCGGCTCGACCAGGATCCGCGTAGCCGCTGGTCACCACCTTTATCAATAGCCGTACATTTACGCCTACAGTATATCGTCGCTCCCAAGCGTTTGAACCTGGGTCCACCACGATAGCCGAAGCCACACCATCGTTCGCGGGATTTTTTTGAATTCAAAAAAATTGGATCCTGAACTTGCACCATTGATTGAATTCAAAATAAATTGGATAAATTGATGCAAAATTAGAGATCAAAGACACGATTTCTGAGATTTCTTTTTGTTTTTGTTTTTTTTTAGACTTTGATTGATAGAAGATAAAGTCTTGCCTGTGATCAGAGAAAGTATCTTTTGGTGTTTTGGGAGGGTAGAAGATAAGGTTGGAAAAGTAAGGAACCTAGAGAAGAATAGAAACAGCTTCTTTTATAATTGACCAAGAGAAAAGATGAAAATGAAACTCGGTAGGATGGTGAATTTCAACGGTACCAATTATCATATCTGGAGAAACAAGATGAAAGATCTATTTTTCGTCAAGAATATGCATCTACTAGTATTTGGTGCGATAAAGTCACAGGACAAGGTTTGGTATGATAAGGAGCCATTCTACAATCACCTGCGAGTTTTTTGATGCAAAGCCTTTGTCCATATGCCGAAAGATAAAAGATCCAAACTTTACATAAAGACAAGACAGTATGTCTTTATGGGTTACGGTCAAGATGAGTTAGGCTACAGGCTATTTGATCCGGTGGAGCAGAAGCTTGTGAGGCATCGAGATATTGTCTTCTAGGAAAATCAAACGATAAAAGATATTGAAAAACTCAAGATGTCTGAAGAGAATATTGAGAAATTGATTGATTCAGAGTCGATGTCCCCAAGCACTGCATATGAGTCAGACCAGGCATTGGAACTAGTACATATTGATGCTCCAAATCTTGATCCAATTGGTAATGAAGAAGATATTCATGAGGGTGAGGCAGTAGAGCCTGAAGATGAAGCTATTGATGATCAGCAATAGGCACCAATTTTTGTATCTTGAAGGTCCGACAGGGCGAGTCAGCCTTCTACTAGGTACTCCGCTAGTGAGTATGTGCTCCTGACAGATGCGGATGAACCCAAAATTTTGAGGAAACAATGAAAGATGAGTATAAAAATGAGTGGATGGGAGCAATAAAAAATGAGATGAATTCTTTATATGCCAACCACATGTATGATGTGATGCGATTGCCAAAAGACAAGAGGGTCTTGAAAAATCGATGGATATTCAGAATAAAGCAGGCTGATAAACCTGCTTGTCCACTTTAAGAGACAAGGTTGATAGTCAAGGGCTACAGTCAACAGAAAGGAGTAGATTTTGATGAAATGTTTTCTCGACTTGTGAAGATGTCTTCAATTTTACACTGTTTTAGGCCTAGCAGCAAGACTTGATTTAGAAGTCGAGCAGATAGATGTGAAGACAGTTTTTCTCCATGGCGATTTAGAGGATGAATTATATATGGAGCAGCCTAAAGGTTTTGTGGTGAAGGGCAAATAGTGTTACGTGTGTAGGCTAAAAAAAGTTTATACGGTTTAAAGTAACCTCCGATACAATGGTATAAAAAGTTTGAGTCACTAATGGGGGAGTTAGTGTATGTGAAAAACACAATATATCACTGTGTATTTGTAAGACACTTTGCCACATATAATTTTATCATCTTATTGCTCTATGTGGACTACATGTTACTTGCCAGACAAAACACTTCAAGAATTATAGACCTGAAGCGTGAATTGACTAAAGCTTTCGCTATGAAGGATTTGAGTGTTGTCAAAAATATTCTCGGGATGCAAATCAGCAAGGATAGACCATCAAGAAAATTACGGTTATCCCAAGAGAGATACATTAGGAAGGTACTTCAGAGGTTTGGGATGGAAAGATCAAAGAAAATAAATACCCCTCTTACAGTTCACTTTAAGCTCAATAAGGATCAAAGTCCATCGACCAAGGAGGAGGAAGTTGATATGCTGAAAGTACCATATTCTTCAACCGTGGGGAGCCTAATGTATGCAATGGTACGCACGAGACCTCATATAACTCAAGCAGTCGGTGTTGTAAGTCGACATCTTTCTAATCCGGGAAGAGAGCATTGGAATACCGTTAAGTGGACATTGAGATATCTGCAGGGCACAATGGGTTGAAAACTAAGTTTCGGAAGTGACAAAGCAGAGCTAATCGGATACACCAATGCTGACATGGTCGGAGATTTTGACACAAGGAGATCGACTTCAGTATATCTGATGATGTTTACAGGGGGAGTTGTGGCATGGCAGTTCAGGTTACAGAAGTGTTGTTGCCCTATCTACAACGAAGGCAGAATTTATTGCATTAACTGAAGCTTGCAAAGAGCTGCTTTGGATGAAGATATTCGTGGATGAACTTGACATGAAGCAAGAGCAGTATGTGTTATTTTGTGACAGTTAGGGCGCAATTAACCTTGGCAAAAATTCTATATTTCATAACAAATCAAAACAGATTGACACTATATATCATTCGATACGAGATGTGTTGAAGAAAAAGAAGGTAGAGCTCAAAAAAATTTATACAAATGAAAATGGAGCTCACATGTTGACAAAAAGTTTGTTAAGGGAAAAGTTTGAATATTGTAGGGAGATCGTCGGAATGGCGGTATCCTCCACCTAGTCGAAAAGGGGGAGATTTATTGGGAGCTGGTTCCCTTCCTATGTGGAGAATACCCGTGTGTGTGATCGATGGAACGTGATGCACTAAGCAATGGATTAAGTTGGTTATTATTTAAAAGATTTTCACATTGAGAAAATAAAGATGATTATGATTTGATTCTATCTTTATAGATAAGTAAATCTTTTTATCACCGGAAAAATATTTTGAGGCAAGATTAATTATGAAAAGATAGTTTAGAAAAACTCGGACAATGTTAGATAAACATTTAACGAGTTTGTTCTTTGATCTTCTATTTTTGCAGAAGATTAGATAGACGAAGGGTGTAATCTTTCTCTATTTTCTTAGTGAAATCTTCTGGGATTAAAGACCGAACATCTCGGGTTTTCCACATAAAAATCATTGCGTCATCTTGATTTTATCCTTGTTAGTTTAAGAATTGATGTTCCGTAATTTTATCCAATCCCAACACATTGAACTTTAAAAAGGTATGTCACCAACTAGGGAAAGATCAGTCCACTGAGGATTCAGGGATTTGATTGTTTGGATTCGGAAGATATTCGATAAGCCGGCAGTTGACAATGCACTTTCCTTTTCTTAGGAATTGTGGATTTCGCCTTCCTTCTTTGATTTTGCTTTCTCTCGGTGTTTCCTTTGTTCCTTTATTTTAGGACCACTAAGTAACCCACACGCACTAACCTCTCTACTTAGTCGGACGGACCTTTCGACGTTTTACTCATGTTTGTTGCTTGAACTTACTGCTTTAGCTTGTCTAGTGTACTCTATCTCCTAGTGAAATGAAAAGGAGCAGGGGACCATCGGGTAACAAGCAATGGTGGGAATGGTACTGGTAATGGAAAGATGTTGAATGATGGAGGATACGATGCATCACCATATTCAAATTTTGTAGGATTTTGTATGGAGTCGGATTGGATATCGAATTGGTGGCAATGCCTGGTGATGTTTGCCTGTTGGAGAGAACGGTTAGTTTATTTGTAGTGTTGCTAGGAAGACTGCTAGGGAGAGTTCGATATGAGGAACGCTAATCGTGTTGCCGTTTGTATGGAACTTTACTTTAGGTGCACATTTGGAATAGAAGTTCAAAAACAAAGGCTATTGAAGCTTGCATAGAGGCTTTATAGGTACTCGGCCATTTTATATCATATCAATTACACCATAGCTTCTATGTAGTTTTCGAGAGTTCCGCCAAAAGAAAAAAATTGCCAACTAATGGCCGGTTTGTGTAGATCTCCTATATTCTTGTTAGAGGTTCTTTAATCCTAAAGTACGAATTCTTGATGGGAATATCTCGGTAGATAAGGATATTACTAATCTTCATCTCTAGGTTCTAAGCGTAAGCCTTGGACGTTGGCTATTCGGCAAATTAACAGAAAGACGCCAGTTCGAACTTGACCCACGTCTCTGAGTCCCCTTTGCGCATGAGACTGATGTCCAAAAGCTTGTGGTACTACTCTTACTAGTACACTACTAGTCTCCTGCCATCACAAGCCCACTCTTCTTTGTAAAGAGGGAAACCATTTTGTACCTTGTAGTGCCTTGTTCTTTTGCTTTCATGATTTCTTCCTCTTTTGACTCTTGTATATCCTAAAAGAAAGAAATGTTTTCTGTGCAATATTTTTTATGAATGTCAGTGCTGTGAAGGCCTATAAAGTTTTTACAGTGTGTTGTACTTTGATTTACAGTTCAAGGAGGGCAAGATTTTTGGCGAAAATGATGATGATCAACGGTCTTTTGGCCTCAGTGTGTGTGACATGTGACTTGTGCTTTCAACTGTTGTTGGGTGGCAGTTTCAATGTTTTCATATATTACGTGATGAAATCATCAATCAAGCTCATATTGATAACGGACATCATCAAGTGTGTTTGATGATCTAATTAGGTGGTCGGTGTTATGTTCAGCCTTTTTTGTATTCCCTTCGTCTCATTTAAATTATAACGGTTTAAAATAATACGATAATTTATATATGTGTTAAATTAATAAAAAATGATAATTTTATTTTTGTGAATGTGTGAGATAAAAGAATAAGAAATGGTTGTATCTTTTGTTATCTTTTATGGATCTTTGAATCGATTGAGGACTATAGTTGCCCCATTGGGGTATTCATCAATTATAGGAAAAAAAATGAAAGAAGTACAAGCTTGTACTTAAACAATAATAAATAAATGTTATTATCTCTGTGTCAATAAAATTATAATATTTTTTTAATTGGATTTTCCCAACTAAATTATCCCTTTATCTTATTTGAAAAAATAAATTCCTACAAAAATATCAAAACATCTCTATTATTTATTTTTTATCACATCAATTCATTCCTATATTTTTTTCTCATCATTTTTTTCTTACTTCTCTCACTCACAAAATTCAAAAGGCAAATTAGTCTTTATCATAAAAATCAACACACATAAATAATGAATTGAATGAAACTCTTGGTTTATTACACATGAAAATGAAGGAATTTCCCTCTAAACACAATGATGTTTTCTCTTGTTGAAAAAGACATAAAAAATTACAGTTCA
Organism: Drosera capensis; assembly: GCA_001925005.1. Lineage (NCBI taxonomy): Eukaryota > Viridiplantae > Streptophyta > Magnoliopsida > Caryophyllales > Droseraceae > Drosera > Drosera capensis. Next base: position 118,068 of record LIEC01010600.1, on the reverse strand, counting down.
TTCAAGCAAACCTCTGAGGCTTCAAGATCACCATATTTGCTTGGTGATCAGTCTCACTATATGTATCCTTCCTTGTATTGCCAAACCCTACGCCTCCGGCGTACTTTAGCATATCCTCCACATTCATGCTAACATTAACAATATCGCCGTCATCATCACATTTAGCGTTGCTATGACCCCTGTAAATGCTTTCTCTTGTCAAACCTATGAAGTCCCTCGTGAGACTGTCGTCTCTTCGCCATGTTGTGCCAATGTCTCCCATCAACCTACCAGTTGACACCATGTCATCGGCCACGTGCCCTAATGAGCCTATGACAAGTCCATCTAGGATGCCTATCCCATTGCTTGGCATGGAAGAAACCACGTGGCCAACGGCGCATGCCTTCTGGAGAAACGCGGTGGCAGACAAGTGAGCTGAGGATGTTGAAGCATTGCTCGGGGCGTTCATGTGGAAGTTGTTGACCAGGGTAGCATAGGGTGGTGCTAGCAAGGTGTTGGAGGCATTGGAAGCTGAAGGTGATGGTGGTAGAAGCATTGGTGGTCGGAGTTGAGCTGTCGTGATCTCGGACATGATCGACGATGTTATACTGTTGTGTTGGTTAGGGTTTGAGAATGTGAAGAGTTGAGGAGGGTGGTTGGGGTTTTGTGTAGGGTTTAGTGTGGTGGTGAAGGGTTGGATTAGAGCCTGCGGGTTTGCTAAGACTCTTACATTTTCAGCTGCTAATGCATCACAAAATGCTCTATGTGTGATGAAGCTATCTTTCCTGTAAAAAAATAAACTTCGCAAATGAGTAAAAACCAAAATTTCTCACATGCCTAAAACTGCAAGTCTATCTGCTTTGATAATATCATATTAAGATGAGAAAAAAAGATTATGATATAAGTAACAGAGAAATAACTCTTGCAAAAATATTTCCACCACTTATTTTTATTCTTAATTTTTTTTAATTTTTTATTTTAAAAATTATGTGGTGAAGATTGTTCCGCAATATGTATTTTTCTATTACTTGCAGCACCTACACTAACCCCTATTAAGATTAACTTGACGAAAGTATAAGTATATATTTCTTCACTCTCATAATATATTCAACACTTTTTCATTTTGACGTCCCAAAATATATAGTGTTTCCTTATTTTGCAAAATTTTCTCACAAAACATAATCTCACAATTATAGTGTGCTCTATTAACTCTTTCTTAGCTATTATAATAAATCTCATTATCATAAAATCCAAAAAAATTCAACTCATATATAGATTTGTGATGCAAGTCAAACGGTTGTATCTATTATGGGACAGAGATATATTAAAAAAACAACGAGTAGTTAGTTGGGGTACTATAACGTGGTCCTTTTGTAATTTTATCTCTCAAGTTTCAACTTTAAACTATATTTTGTTAAATCTATAAACTCTATTTTTGTAAGTGGCGATACGAGACTATTTCAAGAAAAAACGCATTCTATATGCTTAATGACTTAGTATGAATTTAGTTCATGCGCTTTTCTTCTTTGTCCCATGTATATGGTGATAAACATGCAAATCTATATAGTTTCCGAGCATATTTTTTGTTGCTCTAGTTTTTGTGCTGTTTAATAGAAAAGTTTTTACTTTCTAGAGAAAAAGAAAACAATTTTTAGAGACAGTGACAGTGATCCATCATTGTCCTTCAGAACTGAATATTTCATTGTAAAGTAAAAACAGATAAGAGGATGAATATTGAGAGTAAAAAGATGTGAGCAAAGGTAGAAACTAAGTGCTGTAAAATTTTACTTGGATAGTCAAGCAATTGATCAAAGAGTTAATAGCAAGTGATTAATATAACAGAATCTACCTTGAGAAAAGTGTACCACAATCACACCTATACTCTCTTGTACCACAAGTCTTAGAATGAGCCTTCCAATCGGACTGAACCGCGTAAATTTTTGAGCATTTCTCGCATTTGTACTTCTTCTGCCCGTGTTTTCGACTGAAATGCTTCTTGATCCCGGTGAGGTCTCCTAGTGCCCTTGAAGGATGGTGATGAATGCACGTCGACTCGGGGCATACATAGGCTTTCTTCCTGATCACATCCTTGTTGCTCCTTTGTTTTAGCTTCCATGGCAAGTTATGGCCTCTTCTATGTAGTTGAAGGTTTTGGTCCCTTTGGAACCCTTTGTTGCATATCTCACATATGAATCTGTTTGTTGTGAGAAGGGACTTTGGTGAGAGTGCAATCACCTCTGCATCAGGATCTGTCAATGAGGGAATAAGTTAAATGCAAGCTCATTAGATACTTGAGCAATTGTAGGTACTCAGGCAAGAATAGTACTATAGGATAAGTGATCTATTTGGAAGTCTCATGTTGTAAAGAGGTGTGAATCTCATGCTAGCAAAAAGTATTTGTCGCATGAATCTGCATATCATAGAAATAGAAGATCAATATACGATGGGTTTCTCATTATTTCTTGAAGAATTTCTGTTTCAAATAGATATCTGTTGTTGAAATAGTGAGTGCTTTCAGCTATCATTGTAATTAATGAGTTGCAATCGAAAGCTCTTACTAGTCAATGTAAATGGGCGAATGAGCAAGAAAATGAGAACAGACTGTGATGCAAGTGGTATTCTATGTTAGATTGTGAAAATCCCCCATCGACCCATCAAAGAACAATAAATAAAAGAGCCCAAGAACATGAACAAATAAATCATTCCCAAAGTCACACAACAAACAAATCTTCTATCCATTGTATACGACAACATCATTTTCTTTATATCTTGTGTACTATTTATGTTCATGGAGACCAAGATATATAAGGCAAATCATAGTTTAAGAAGACATAGAAAAATTAAATAATTACCACTTACCAGGGTTTCCAGGAAGACTTCTTTTCTTTGTCTTCTTTGACATTGGTTCCTGCTGCTGATGTCGAAGTTCATCAATGGTACCAAAAATATTAATACTCCCATTATTCTGCTGCTGCATCAATGGATTATTCAAGCAGCCCAAATCCTGTAGTCTTGCACCAGAGGACACACTGGCCTCCTCGGACAATGAAGTAGAGCTGGACATAGCCACTTGAAACATGCTTAAAAAGAAAGAAAATGAATTTTCTCTTTCTTTTTCTTGATGTGTGGAAACAACAAAAACTCCAGAGAAAAAACAAGAAACAATCTGCGGCAACTTTTTCGCTGGCGACGCTATTGATAAGCAGTTCAGACTTTCTGATGAAGACAATATTTTGAATCTGCTTTATAACTATCTTATGGGACGAGTATGTCTTTTGGCTGTTTTGTTTTCTGCTTTTGTTTTCTTCCCTTTGATTGACCTATGACTACCCTGAAGTATATGTATGTATGTAGAGTACTAATTAACCAGACACACCCAACAAATATGGTTTTTTTATTTGATGAAAAAACAGACACAAAGATCATTATCAAACCACAACAAAGAAAGAAAACAAACCCCCAAGTTCAGGAGTTGAAGAAGCCCATGAAGCAAAGACAAGCCATGTTTGCGTATCAAACAAGGAAGAGAAGACAAACAAGAGGAGATTCCTTAGAGGACTATTGATATAGCCCTCAATGAAGCTCTATGTCATGTGTTTTATAGTGCATAAGAAAGTGATAATTTAACAGTAAAAAAACGGAAAGTTTGGTCAGTGTGCGAAAAATGGTGATGATGAAGAGAGAGGGAGGGTAAAGTGGGAATTTTTGAGAATATGCAAAGATTGATAATTTGAAGAAACCCAAGTGAAGAAGAAAAGTGATGAAGATGATCAGAAAGAAAAGGTGAGGATTCTATAAAAGAAAAGAAGAGGAAGAGAAGTGTGAAACTTGGTGAGGATGAGAGAACAAAAAGGAGAAAAAACAAAGACTATGAAAGAGGGAATACTTATCTCTCATCATGACTAGGATCACCAGCTGTACACCTTTCTACAGCACGTGTGCAGTGATTCATCTTGATCATTGAAATGAAAATTCAATGTTCAAGATTGATTTGGGGTTTTGGGATTTGTTTTTTATGTATCTTATTTTAGGATAAATTTTTTTTATAGGCATATTTTTTATAAAAAAATTGAGAATTTAATTTCTTTAATTAGGGTTTTTTATTTTCATATTTTGTTTCCTTTTTTATTGGGGGAAAGAGGGTAATACAACACTTCGTGTTGTAGCATTTGCTACATGGTGATCCTAGTCCCTCACATCATGGGTATGATAGTGGGATCTGGATCACCTTTTGTATATAACATATATTTAAGTGTGCTTTATAATAATCAAAATCAAAAAAATAAAACATCTAAAAAATATGGAAAAAGAAAACCCTATTAAGAAAAAATAAATCCTAAAAATGAATTTAAAAAACCGCTTAGAAAATAAACCCATAAAAAACCTATCCACCCCTGCTTTGCATCACCAAACAGTTGGGGATCCAACTTCATGATAGAGAGGTGTTTTGATGCTCCTTATTTTTGCTTCATACTTGAGGAAAAGATGTTCTTGTATAATAAGCAGTCAACGAAAATCACAAGTAAATTTTTGAATTTTTGAATTTTATGAATATGAATGCTAAAACTTCTTGTTTGAATTTTTCATGAAAAGAAGTAATTGACTTGCTACAACACTGAGGGGTCATCCCCACCCTACATGATAAGCGGTTCAATCAATCTCTTCAATAAAGGGAGAGGTCAACGGATCAAAACTCACTGAGTGTCGAGTTATTTTGTTGTGGTGGTGAGACTTGGTTTAAAAGATCCTTCGGAGACCTTTGGAATCCTTTGGAATTTTCTTTTAAAAAGAAACTTACTACAACAAATGATTCCATACTGGAACAGCATCACCTCGTTTCAAAATGAGACTTAGGAGTGAAAACTTGCAGAAATTTGGAAAACCATGAACATGTTAGCGCAACATAGTTTTAAATCGCAACTTGAAGTAGAAAAATAGGAAAGCAAAATGGAAACAGACATTGATTTTTGTATTCATTATTTTTTCATCAATATTTCCCATACCTATCTCTAGGATATCTAGCGAGGTTCTTTCTAATTATTGATTTTCTTTTGCTAATGATCAATTAAAAACTAGTCTTAGGGAGTTGTTGTAATTGTTTTTACATACTTTAGTTGGGGTTTTTACACATGAGTACAGTGCCTTTTTGGTTACAAAACACCCAAACCCGGGCCTAAAGGAGCTTGATTTGAATAAAAATAGAATTGAAAGTGGTAAAGGTGAGTTTATCTACTAGGAAGATGAGAATAGTATATTAGATGAAAGGAAAAGCCTAATGACAGTAAAGGCAAAGATGTTCTAAAGAACAAAGGGAGTTGGGAGTATATACTTCCTTAACTTTTGTGGTGTCTTGATTAGACTAATCATTCATTCCTATGCAAATTATAGGTTTATATTAATCAATTGGTGCTTCATAGCCTTCGACAAAGTACGTATTTGTTTTGTGGGAAATTGTTTATATTATGCATGCATCCAATGTTTGTATGATCAGTCATCAACTAATCTGGCAACTCATGTGCTTCTGTTATAGATCGAGTTTGTGGAGAGTATTGAGATGAATGCAGTTTCATCTTTGTTGAAGAACATCAGAAAAATTACTTCTCGATTGTCACATGATCAAATCCGAGACATAACTTGACAATTATTCACATATTGTCATCATGTTTGTGGAGAGGTTATATGATTAGTCCTACTCTCTCCATCCCATAAACTTTACAACATATATATTTTTTCTATTATTTTATATACATGAATGTAAGTCTCATTTTTATATCAAATCACGTCTAATTGTCTGTAATATATATTAGGTTGAAGTACGTAACTTATACAACCATTGATATTTCACGATAAATTTATAAAAAAAACAAATTATGTTTGATCATTGTTGCACGTATGTTAAATTTTATATCGATACGTATATAAAGTTAAAATATTGTAAAGTTAATGGGACGGAGGGAGGACTGAAGTGTTCAAGTTGTTTTAGGGTTATTCATGTTTGGTATGATTAAATACAGGATCCATCATTTTGTTGGATCAAATTGATGAAAAATGTTTTGTTATCCAAATTATCATTGTGTGGGATTTTAAAGCAATAATTTGATGCAAGAACCAATATTTTCATGAATTGAAAAGGGCTATCTTATGTTCTTTTCATATGATTACTTCACATTATAGTGCATGGTGAAAGTGAATGAGCAGAGCCCACCAATAGGAATTTTGATTTGCTAGTATAGCTAGCTTGTCTCCTTTTTTCTTTCAACTTCTTTCCTTTCTATTACTAAATTTTATCTTTTAAAAGTAAACCAATAGAAAAATAATATTGTTATCTAGGTTTATCATTTTATAACATGACTGATGCTGCAAAAAAAAACACGCAGCTAGTTGCTGAAATTGGTTTCAACGGCGCAGGAGAATTTATTTTGAAGTAACAAATGATTAGTTCTGAATTTGTGGGATTTTCTTCTTAAGCTTCAAAACCAATGCTTATGCCTTTATAAATAGTCTATTGCACTACATGCAATAATTGCTTGCAGCAGTTGGTAAGTTGTTATCGCACCACCAACACTAAATTATATTTTTTTTCAAACAATTAATTAAATAGAATCTAGTTCCCTTAAAAAAAAAAAAAAA
>LIEC01010600.1:82779-111439 GCA_001925005.1 Drosera capensis | reverse complement strand
AAAGAACAAAGGGAGTTGGGAGTATATACTTCCTTAACTTTTGTGGTGTCTTGATTAGACTAATCATTGATTCCTAAGCAAATTATATGTCTACTTAATCAATTGGTGATTTATAGCCTTCGACAAAGTACTTGTTTTCTGGGAAATTGTTTAGATTATGCATGCATCCCATGTTTGTATATGCATCCCATGTTTGTATGATCAGTCATGAACTAATCTGTCAACTCATGTGTTTCTGTTATAGATCGAGTTTGTGAAGAATAGTAAGATGTATGCAGTTTCATCTTTATTAAAATAAACAAAAAAAAAAATTATTTCTCGATTGTCACATAATCAAATCCCATATTATAAGAGCAAGTTTAATGGTTTGTGTTATTTTGATATTTTAATAGTTATATTTTGAACATGAATAGTATCGATTTGTTGTTATTTGTCTATGTCACTCCAACCGGATCATGTTATATTTGGGCAATATCACTTGATGAGTGGTGAGAAAAACGCTAAATGTGTGTTTGCTAAATTTTCCTTTATGTATGTTTGAGTTTTTTTGTTAAAGAGATTGAAAATGCTGAAAAATAGCTTTTGCTATATCTTGTGTCAAATATGACAATTGATTTGACAAAAGCAAATTTTAACAAGGAAAGCTATCCCATTGAAGTGATTCATTTAAAGATTATTGTTATAATTTGATAATGACTACATATTTAGCTATTTTATTGGACTTGCTCTGACTTAACAGTTATTCGGGTATTGTCATCATGTTTGTGGAGAGATTGTATGATTAGTCATAGTGAATTGTCCAGGTTGTTATAGGGTTATTAATGTTTGGTATGATTTAAATGCAGGATCCATCATTATGTTGGGTCAAATTGATGAAAATTGTTTTGTATCCGAATTCTGATTGTGTGGGATTTTAAAGCAATAATTTGATGCAAGAACCAATATTTCCATGAATTGAAAAGGGTATGTTTCTCCTTTCTATCTTATGTTCTTTTCATATGATTACTTCGCATTATAGTAATTTTGGTGAAAGTGAATGAGCAGAGCCCGCCAATAGGAATTTTGGTTTGCTAGTAGCTAGCTCGTCTCCTTTTTTCTTCCAACTTCTTTCTTTTCTATTACTCCTATAATTTATTTTTAAAAAGTAAACTAATCGAAAATCAATATTGTTATCTAGGTTTATCATTTTAGAACATGATTGATGGTGCAAAAAGCAGGCGCTAGTTCCTGAAATTGGTTTCAACGGCACAATAGAATTTGTTTTGAAGTAACAAAATGACTAGTTCTGAATTTGTGGGATTTTCTTCTTGAGCTCCAAAACTAATGCTTGTGCCATCATAATTAGTCTATTGCACTGCATACGAGAATTACTTGTCGCAGTTTGTTGGTTGTTATTGCACCGCCAACACTAAAGTTATTTTTATAAAAAAAAAACAAATAATTGAATAGAACCTAATTCCATGGGAAAAAAATGAAGGTAATGTACAACCCAAAAAAGAGAGCACATATATACCAAACAATAAAATGAGGACATGGTCACTGTGGATACACACTGATACCCAATGGTAAGGAGCACATGCCTTCGTTTGGAGGTCAAGAGATCAAACTATATTGGATACCTACTTCCAATGTTATTGGGTTGAATTCGAAGGGTTGACTATTAAATAGTTCATTTATTAATTATAAGTGTATATGTATGAAGAAATAATGATACTATCTCGTGTGCTAATACAAATCAAAATTTATTTCAACAAGTTTCTAAACAAACATCAGTTTTGCATTCACAAGAAGAGGATGATGATCACCAAAAAGGAGAGACATGTTGGTTTAGGATCTTGATGTGGTGTGTTTGAGGCAATTGATTTGTGGGAAAAACCTTCCCGTTTTCTGATTTATGTTTTATTGCTCTTGCCGAGGTACTTTGATACATTGGGTTCCTAACCTATTTATAGGAAATAAATCAAGCTGTTTTGCCTAACAAACAAAAACGTGTTTGTGCAAGAAAAATGTTTTTGGCCGGTGAAGATGAATAGTGGCCGATGAAAACGTGTTTGTCAAGATTTAGCCAACATACTCCCCCCTAATCTTGACATGCCTCTTTTCCTTAACCAGAGATCTCGGCATACTGTTGCAGTGGTTGCCATAAACTCGATCTCACATAATGCCAATACGATGGTCTTTCCTGCTTCTGTGTTCTTGCGAACGTCTTTTCGAGACTCTTCATTTTTGTTTGAAGATTGGTTAGTAAGGCTTCCCGCTCTTTTCTCACCTTCATGAATGTTTCCAGCACTTCTTTCCTCGTCGCATCCCTTTCTGCCGTCCTGACATGAATGCAATCCGCTTCTTCTCCCATGCTACCTTTCCTGAGTCTGAAGAGATTCTTTACCTTCTCACTCTTCTGCTCATCGGGCCTCTGCTCCGATTTGCCCTCGGGTTTTTTCTTACTGCCGTCAAAACCCTTGCTTCCAATGGGGTTTCCAACCTCATCCCTTTTGCAGGAAATATCATCTTTAACTTTGATCCACTTTTTCCTTTCGAGGGTACCGGGCTTCTTACGTTTCAAATCCACACGATCTTCTGGATCGAGAATAATGCTCGATTCGTTATGGCGGCTATCATTTCCTCTGCGCTTTCTGCGCGTCCTTGCTCGTCGACGATCTCCCCATCGTCGTCGTCGGAATTCACCGCTGCTGGTTCCGCCCGGAACTTTTATGCGCAAAGTCGAAGTAGATGAACTTGCCTCTCCTGCCGCAGGTAACGAACAAGCTGCACCATCGGCTGAGTTTCTTGCGCCTGCCACACCTTCTGGTTTCTCGAAGCTTGTTAGGAGACAGTTTGGTTTGGCTAACTCCAAACTAATCTTGTAAAGTCACGAACATCAGCAACCTGTCGTTGTCATATACCTTTATGGCATCTCCCACCATATTCACCTCGCTCCCATTCACTGTCATTGATATTAGTGCAAAGTTTAGGAATATAATATACCTCGTGGAGGATATACTGATATCCATTCTTGCACTGGAACACGACCGTTCCTTTGCCTTTGACTTGAACGACATTGCCATCGCCAAGCCTCACCTCCCCGGTGATCTTCTCATCGAGTTCTTGGAACATATCTCGTCGTCCCGTCATATGATTGCTGGCACCGTTGTCTAGGTACCAAACATTCTTGGTTGATGTCTTTTTCTCCTCACCATGGTGAAACACCTTCACCACCCTTTCTTCTCTGGGTTGTATGGCGTCTTGTTGTTTAGCTCGTGTCTCCTCCTTAAACATGGAAAACAATAACGCTGGCTTGTCCGGAGTAGCGTCTGTGTAGTGTCTCTCGTCGTTCCGTCGCTTGCTGCGACACTCCGAAGCATAGTATCCCATCTTCCCGCAGTTGAAACACTTAATATGGTTTTTGTCAAGACTTTTGCTACCGGTGCCTCCCGCACCGTCCTGACAAGCTGTATAATCATCTTTTCGATCGCTCCTTCCGCGACCTCGTTCACGCCATTCGCCTTTGTCTCGGTCTGAGGTGCCAGATCTGCATTCCTGACCATATGACGAAGCTTTCCCAGTGTTGTTCCTCTGGGGTGTCTTCCGTTCGTTACGGGTGAATATGAGGTGACTCCCACCACTATCGGTGTTCTCGCGGAGTCGAGTTCTCTCCTCGAATATTTTCAACCGCCCTATGGCCTCTTCGAACGACAAAATCTTAAGATCGAAAAATTGTTCGATCCCGACAACGACTGTGAAGTACCTTTCTGGCACACAGTCAAGTAGCTTCTTGACTAGTGCGTCATCGCCAAGATCTGCGCCAAGGCTGGAAAACCTGCTGGACATGCCGCTGAGTTTTCCAGCAAACTCGTCAATGGACTCCTATTCTGCCATCCGCAGAGCATCAAATTCACTCTTCAATGTCTGCAACCGAGCCTTCTTTACTCGATCAGCACCCAGGTACCTCATCTTGAGGCTCTCCCAAATTTCCTTTGTCGTCTTCTCAATCTGAAGAAGAACATCTTCGAGGATTGCTTGGAGGATATAAGCACGTGCTTTTTTATCATTTCTTGAATTGACCTCCTCTTCCTCTGCTGGATTGACCGCCTCCCATACTTCCTGGGCATCTAAGATCGCCTCTATTTTTATTGCCCATACTGTGTAGTTTGAAGAGTTCAGCATTGGAAATTTAAACGACATTCCGCCGCTCTCTTTTGACACCTGCTGGGGAATAATGGATATTTTTTTTCCTTTTCTTAAAAAAAAACAATTTTTTTTCTATAAAAAAACGTTTTTTTTAATTTTACAATCTCTTTCTTGTTTATAAAATATCCCTCAAAAAACAAATCTTCCTATTGAGTCTTTTTTTTAAAAAAAATATTCCTTAATTCCAAATATATCCCTTATTTTGATTTGAGCAAAAATTAGGGTTATATAAAAAGAAAATTATGCTTCCTTCCTTCCCCTTTTTCCTTCACGTATGCCGCCGCACACTCCACCTCCTCTTCTTCCTCACTTCTTTCACGGATCTTCCTCCACGAGTATCACTCCTTCCTTCCGACCTCAATACGAACTCGCAACCATCATCTCCGTGCCGGAGTTGGTCGAGACTATTCGTCGATTGAGGTCCAGCGATGTCGTCTCACGCCTCGAGGTGGATCTATGTTGGATCTGATGGCGGCGACGGCTTTGTTTACGGGCTCCAGACACTCCCCACACACTCCACACCTAACCTGATGACGCTGATCGAGATCCCGATTGGGTTCGATCTTCCCGCCGTCACTGGGCTTTGCGGATCTGGGCCGAATCTCTGGCGTGGTTCGTCCACCTTTGCGTGACGCCGGGCAGATATGTCCTCGGCAATATTTCACACACCTCCCCTGCTCTGATACCAATTGTTGGTTTAGGATCTTGATGTGGTGTGTTTGAGGCAATTGATTTGTGGGAAAAACCTTCCCGTTTTCTGATTTATGTTTTATTGTTCTTGCCGAGGTACTTTGATACATTGGGTTCCAGACCAATAAATAGGAAATAAATCAAGCTGTTTTGCCTAACAAACAAAAACGTGTTTGTGCAAGGAAAACGTTTTTGGCCGGTGAAGATGAATAATGGTCGGTGAAAAAGTATTTGTCAAGATTTAGCCAACAAGACAGAGCACGGAACGTCACGGCATGCCTCTCATTGTTAACCTGCAGGCTCTTGCATTATTATTATCATTCCTTTGCTTATTCTGTCAATATACTGCCAATATACAGAAGCAACTAGCAACAATGGCAGGATAAATTAGAGTACAGGAAACAGAGGAAGAAACAGTACTTGCATATATTTGAGAGTGAATGAGAAAAGGAAAGTCACATGTGACTTCATTCAATTCTGCAATTAATATTATTCGCCTTCTTGCTGTTTCCTGGCTCCATCCACTTCCAAGTTCCTCGCACTCGAGTGCTTTCTTTGACCTATCCCTTGGTTTTTCTTTTTTTTTTTCCCTTGAGTATTTATTAATGTTTCAGATAAACAATATGTTATCGAAGTCGAGTGTATAATAAGTCTAGTTGGTAGGTTGTCGCTTACGATAGAGGAATACTAATGCCGGTTGCTGCTTGCGAGCATGGTTTGTCAAGAGTCAGTCATATGATCCTTCCATGTTGATTTATTTGTGAAATGAAAGCCAAATCTCTCTCTGATTTGTAGACCAATCAGTTGAAAAATGTTAGTGGGTGTTTCAATCCAGCTCTTGAGGGTCTATTAGCCTTAAAGGTTTAACAAAGTTGACCATTCAATATGATATCAAAACAATAATGTAAATACACTCTGTTATTAATCCCAACTTTCAACACATAACCTCAAGCAAATGTCGTCATAAGGAATCATGATTTAAGAATGCAAAATACCGTTCAAATCTCGAATTTACATCATTTCCCCCTAAATAAAATTAACTGATCGAGATCTCAAGAGTCAGGTCTGTAATTCGAAAGCCCAAAGGAAAAGAAGCCCAGGAGACGCAGCCCATATAGGCAGGTCCCACAACAGGCGGCCTGGTAGACATTGTCCCGAAGAGACAGGAGTATTCGAAATTCATAAACTTTTGGGACGAATCTAACAAGTCACGACTCCCAAGCATCACACTGACATGATCCTTACACTGTTTGCACGTGCAACTATGACGTTTCGTCGTCATAAATATTAAATCCGGATAGATCAAACCGATGAAAAAATCAAACAGATAGTTGATTGGGACAAAAATCCTATGATTGAATTGATAAAGAAAAATAAAATATTACTTAAAAAATATTCAAAATGATCTAAAAAAATATACATATAATTATTATATAAGACTTATAAATATATTTTTTAGTTAAAAATAATATATTAATATAGTAAATAAAATAATATCAAAATAGTCGAACCGAAGGTTCAATCAATCGAAGAGTGACACATTGACCCGAGGCTCGATCGAATCGATGATCGATCTGGTTCTGATAACTATGTTTATAATACCTTGAATAAATAAATGAAACCCTAAGGAATCGTGATTATGCAGTCTCTAACACTCTTCTTTTGGATACTTTTTTTTTTATTAGTTGATTTTTGGATTGAATCGTCCCATCACGTGTGGCTTAAAGGTGATTAACCTAAATGAACCAATCAAAGAAAGAGTATCCATATAGAGAGAACACAAACGAATATACAAACAAATGTATTTAGTATTTCTTGGAAAACCATTCTGCTATGTTTCTAGTTTGGTATAGTTGTTGTTTTCTATTTTTTATCGTGTTTTTGACTTATTAGTCTCCCAAATCTTTGATAATTCCAAAAAAAAAAAAAAACCTCAAATCTTTATAATATCCATTAGATCCCTTAATTATCTATCTCATGAATAAATTAGTCCTTTTGTCTAAAACACCGTCAGTTTTAACCGAGACAAGTTATAGAAGGGGACTTATTTTGAGGTAATGATGATGTGAGAAAAGAATTTTTGATTTGATCTAGTTTGGTTCCTTTCAATGGATGTATATGATTTGGGTATGTTATGTCTTAGCCTCTCAGTTTGTGGTGATCTCTTATGCTAGATTAAGGATGGTTGCAATGATGCACTATAGATCGTCAAAAGATGATCATCGATGTTGCACTACAGATCATCAAAAGAAGATCAAAAGCTGATCTTTAGGCTATGATTAAAGAGCTAATTTATTTGTGTTATCGAAATGATGGATTTAATTGGAATGATCGAAATTTTGGAGTTAAGTTTAAATTCCGTTAATTTTAATGATGTCTTGGATGGAATGGTTAGTTTGTCCATGTGTAAATAATTGAGGGATCTGATTGATATTATAAAAATTTGAGGATTTTTTTTAGAATTATTAAAGATTTGGGGGATTAATAAGTCAAAAACTTTTTTTATTTGAGCTACACTCACTAATGAAATATAAATGTTTATTTATGTTTTATATTTCTCAAACGGATCAAACACACACACACAAAAATAATAGGGGCCTATTTAGTATCCATTTCTTATTTTTTTATTTTCGTTTTAGTCAGTGATGAAACATTCTATTTATTTTTAATTACTGTTTATTAAACTGATAAAATAAAAATAAATAATAGAAAATCAGAAATACGGTTTCTATTTCTATTTTCTATTTTAGTAGAGTGTAATTTTTAAGATCTGCTTTACACTATCATTTTATTTTATTTTACTGTAATTTATTTTGGTTTTTGTTGTTTTTCTATTTCTGTTATCGCTTTCGATTTCTCTAGTTTTGAATATCAATACCTAATATCTCCTAAAAAGAGAATTTTCAATTCAAGATTTTAGTTTCGTTTGAGTATTATTGGGAACAGACAGGCTCGATCCTCAAGATTTGATACAAATAACATTAGAAAGTAAATGAGGCAAATGATAGAAAATAAATTGATATCATGATGTAAAGACTTACGTGATTCATCCCGTTCATGAAAAATCCTAAATTTTATCATAAATTTTCTAAATTTAGAAAGATAACCAAGATTTGATAGAAAGATAATCAAACACAAACAAATATTTATCCTAAATTTTCTAAATAACCCGAAGCCTTTTAAATCCTCCCCGATGGCCTTGCTCTTTGCTTGGCTCTCTACACTTTTTTGTTGAACTCGTGGCTATGATATAGACTCACTCGGAAAATGGGAACACAACCATTTCAGTCCTTTTAAAAATGCTCCGGCATCGGGCGGTGTTTTGAGCCAAATTGTTGATCAAACAAATTCGACCCTCATTTCATCAGTTAAGAAGTGGGGCTCACCCTTGTATTTTTTTTTCTTCAATGCAAGACCAAATGCTCACAGCCAACTTGCTACTTTCCTTTTTTGAATACTATAATTGATTAAAAAAAAATCAACTACTCAACCATCTCCACTTAATTTTGATATAAATTTCTTATCGATTGTCTCCACTTGAATAATCACATTTGCTTGAGACATGGAGGTGTTGGACTGTATCCATTTGTCTCCATTAGAACTACCACATTGCGATCTTTTAAACGAATCTTTCATGTGGTTCCAACTAGAACGTACTCTTGACCGGACAATCGGTTACTTATCCATGTTCTCCTCATCACGTTGCCGATCATTATGGATCCTTACAATCATTACACAGTCCTTTCATAAACATGAGTGCGTCCTTGGTAATCTTCATGGACCATCTGACCGTTGGATCGGAAACCCTTCAACTTTAACCTCGACAATGAGATTTGATTCCTCGTAGCATTGGAATTTGTTTAATGTTCTCCAGTGTTCTAACCGTCCCATCATGCATCTTTAAACGGATAGTACCAACTCCCTCACCCTAGAGGTTGAGCTGTTGTCCATCACAATCTTCCCATCACATCGACCGTAGGAGGAGAACCACGTTCGCTACCAGCACATGTGATCTATTGCACCACTATCAAAGATCTACCTTCCTTGGGATAGAGAAACTCCACCAGTTGCGTGCACTTCATCGTCACTAACATATCCAACTTTGGACTCTTCATCTTTATGCTTATTGCTTATGGAACTAGGGTCGTCGACTTTATCAATGCACGATGATGACATTAACAACTCTAGCTTTTCGAACGACCTCTCGATGATGACTTTTCTCCTGAACGTCCTTGAAGAGAAGGAGCCTCGCCATAAGCTGAACGCTCAAAGGACGCCTTCCTCCTAAGTTCAACGCTCATTAAGCGGCCTTCACATCATCTAACTTCAGATTGTCTTCCTTGGAGCAACTCAATGTCATGACTAAGCTATCATAACCGTGCGATAAAGTACACAACAAAATCACCGTCTTGTCCTCGTGTTCTAAGCATATGCCAATACTCTTCAGTTGACAAAACACCTCATTCAACTCATTCAAATGATCTGAGATCTTGTCGTCGTCCTTCATCTTCAAAGAATAGAGTCACCGCTTCAGAACAATTTGGTTTACAAGAGACTTAGCGTGGTATAAGCTCTCTAACCCAGTCTATGCCCGTCTGTCGTCTTCTTCCCCTTAATGTTGAACATGATTTTATCGGAAATACACAAGCGGATAGTGAAATCGCTTTCATGTTTATCTTCACCCAATCATCCTCGCATATCTTCGCTAGCCTCTTTTCTTTCCCTAGTGGGAGCAAGTCCAACACATAGTGCTATTTTGGTATAGCTATATGTATATTATATCTATAAATAGTGTTAATTTGTAATAAAATGCCAATTCTCCTCCAATGCTATTTAGCTATATTTTGACATTGCAAGTTGATCAATGTTTAAGAAAAACCACACATTTAAGTGTCTTTCTTATCTCCAAAATTATAGAATTGATTTTGTTACATATATAACATATGATATAGCTATATGCAAAATTTGGCTTAAAATTTTGAATCCATTGGAGTATAACATTTGTGAGCCATTGCTATATTTTGACTATAGCAATCCATTTAGCTATTCCATTGGATTTGCTTTAAGACTTTGCACTAACCAAATTGTACTAACAAGTCATGAACTTTCATTTTCATAATTTAAAATTATATTTGCCATCGAATCATTACACCTCGAACTTGTCGACCATCACTTTCTTTATTTCTTTTTCTAAAAATTTACTTTATCAAAATATCGAACTCAAAAGCTCAGATGCCAAATTGTTGGGAAAAGACAGACCCAATCCCTAGGATTTGATACAAGTAATGTTAGAAAGTCACTCGGATAAATAACAGAAAGTAAATTGACTCAATGAGACAAAGATATATGTGGTTCACCTCGCTTTTGGGGTTACATCCACGTACAATCCGATAAGTATTTCACTATCCATATGAATATTATTATAAGAAAAATTATCCCTCAACTCACTAACTTTTTGTAATCCTAATACTATAATATATAAGATATCTCCTAAATATTATTGTAATCGGATAATTTTTTAGTGAAAAAATAAACAAACATAAATCCGTGTTTATCCTAAATTTTCTAAGTAACCGAACTAGTATTATTTTTGTAATATGCAGACTAGTATTATTGCTCTACTACTTGCTGCATAGAAGAAAACAAACTAGAAAAAATATTGATCTACTGCATCTATTTTTAGAAAAAATATTAACGTTATAAAACTGTTTTCTTTAAATCACGCAACGGTCAAAACATTGACACTGCGTAACGGTTAGAAACTTTTAACAACAATAATATTTTTGGAAAATATAAAAATTGAAAATTTTTCCAAATAAAAAAATCACTTTACTCTCTCATACACACTCTCTCTAAAAGTGCTCTTATTCTTTCTCTAAGCATTTGAAGCCCTCTACTGCATAACAAACTGTAAAACCCTAACTTTCAATTCTCTCAAATTCACTTTCCAAACTCAAGAATTTCTTCAAACATTTTTTGAAATGGCTAACACTTCTACAAACACCTCAAAAAAAAAAAAAAAAAGCATCAAATCAGATGAGTAATCAAACCCATCAAAAAAAATTGAACTACAAACTAGTGTTGTGTTTCAAAAGATATGGCTAAAAACAAACAACCAAGACAGAACTGCTACTAATATCAATAAAGCAACTTAAGAACAACATCTATTCTGCATTAGCCCCTCATTAGCAAGTTAATCTTGTACAACATGTCACCACGTTATCTTCTGGACAGATATCTTACAACAAAGTTATAATTTCAACAGATATCTTCTGGGAGGTATGTAACGATAAAACCTAAAGAAGAGATAAATATGTTGTATTAAATTTTTCAGTGTAATAAGACGGAATAATTGATTTCAATACACTGATAATCTTTGTAGACTACAAAGAGTATCTACAACAAAAACTTATATTTTAAGAAATTGTCTCTTTTTGCCGTTGTGATTGATGTCTAATAGTTCTAGATATGGATAACAGTAAAAAAAAAGAGAGTAAGAAACACATAATTTATACTGGTTTAGATACTCGTTATCAACTGCTAATCAAGAACTTAGTCAAGTCTTCCATTGATGATCAATTTAGTCAATCCAAGAGGTGAGTTTATTATCTTCTTGTTTTTAACTTAAAAGACAACCCCTTTACAAGATAATTAACTTATCAAAGACGAAGAACCTAGACCCTTTGCACAGATCCTTTGTTGGATTCTGTTGCAGCTTTTGTTCTTGAATGCAGACTAGTGAATCCTCTTTCTCATGTTCATATTTAATTCAGCTCACTTGAATAATTTTAAATTCAAATTGGTTCTGTATACTTTGTACGTTCAACAATACTGTTCATTGAGCTCTTTGATTCCTTTTTATAGACTGAGGGAATGAACCCGTGACTATAATTGATCTAATGGTGACAGCTTGTCACATGTGACTCTTTCATTGATGTTGACAGTCCATCTTTTTCTCATTCTCGTACTGTCACTATATATCTCAAATCTTTGATGTGATTAATCCTCAAGCTTCTGTCCCAACCTTAGCAATTATCGCTACTGCACTCCAGTCTATTATAACTCAATCTGTACTCAGTATCGTTGAGATCTCGTTTGCACCCAGTCACTGCCATAACCTTGTCTGCACCTAGATCTGATGCAATCCTTTATGCATTGTTATGTTGGCCCTTCTCTGCAAGATTGATCCTAAATCCTGAAGCATTTGTAGGTCTTTTGTTGTCCATGCATGTCTCAATTGCCTTGCTGTAATTCTCTGTAATAGTCTGCATGGGTGGCCCCACAATTCTTTCCATCTTTGATCGTCCGCTCTCCAACTCTAACCTAGACTGCAGATTAGTAACTAATTCCCAGGCTTAGCGCACTAACAACATCATGGTTAATACTTTTAAATTTTGTTCATCAATTTCTATACAATTAGAGGGATTGCACATTCTAACCTAGATATGTTGTACTTATATTTGATGTTCAACCACCTACACATAGCCTCCAGCTGAGAGAGTTTGCAATTAGGACACAACGGCTCCCGTGCTATATTCAACATGTCAAAGAACTCTCTAGATGCAGGCGATGAATTGTCCTCAAAATCATTCTTGTTTCCTCTCATGCTTTCAAAGTTAGTAGCCCCAAAACCATTCTCCACCATGTCCTCATAAGGGTTCACTCCTATCATTCTTGATGATTCACCCCCTTCAACCTCACCATGAAAGTTCTAAATCCAGTAATCGAAAAAAAACCAAACTAGTAAAAATACATCCTTACGACATCAACCAATTGATAGTTCTTATTCCAACACTTCACACATGAACACTTCAAGTATCCAACACAATTAAATGGTTGATATTGAAGTGCAAGTTTATAAATTTATCAATATTCCAATAATACTTCTCACTAAAATCCCTTTCGACTAATCGTTCATACATCCAAGATTTATTATACTTGCATGATAAATCTGAATCCTGAATTGTCTACATAAAGATCAACCAAATCAATAAAATCAAAATCATAACTATTTTTAGTTATTTAAAAAATAAGTAAGATATACCAAAATAAAATTACATACAGTAAAATTAAGCTTACATATATTGCAATATTATAGTTACCTATTTTAGATCAATTTTCATGTTTTATGTAACTAGATGAAAACTTTTAGATCAATTTTCATGTTTTATGTAACTAGATGAAAACTTCGCATACACTACATAAACAACACTAAAATGTTACAATGTTATTAAAACCTTTTTTTTTTGTCTCAAATAGACCTTTTATATAACTAGATAAAAAATTTATATTCACTAGATAAACATTACTATTTAGTAATTTTAGGCTTTAAGCAACTAGCAACTTGACCAACCAAATAAATTCATACAAATTCTATCATCTGAACCATTTCTCAACCAATTTGCGGAGCATCCAAATCATCATCCAACCCCATCAATCGAACCATCATCTAAACCATTTCATCCCGAAATCACATTCACTCCACAATTCATTCAAATCATCATCCAACCCCCATCAACCAAACCACAATCCAAACCATTTCATCTAAAAAATACATTATTAACCTTTGACACAACACAATTTATCAAACCAACCCTATTAAAAAAAGACAACCCAAATTTATCAAACCAAGCAAATCATAAAACCATATTACTAACTAAATTAATTAAAATCAATTCAATTCAAGGTTAGGGTTGAAGAAATCAAACATTGCACAGTTTAGGGTTTTGAAAAACAAGGGGAGTTGAAGTTGGAGATGGTTGATGCCGGACACCCACCGACGACGGTTGAATTCGGCTGATTAGATCCCGACGACCCTATTGTAGTTGACGACGATTGATTTCGGCAAAAGAGGGTGGTGGTTTGGGGAGAAGGAAAGGGGAGGGAGACTGTTCATGGGGGAGGCTGTTCACGGGGCAATTTATTCCGGAGAGGTTACTTCCCATAAGGAAGGTGGTCATTGTCGTTGAAGAACGAAGATGAGGTCGGGGTGGGGTTCGTGCGGGGTGTTTGTGGTTTGTGTTGAAAATAGTACCCCAATCGATCTCGTCGCACATCAAGAGAGTGCGTCCATCGAAAACAATTCACATTAATCTCATTGTACATAGTACCCCCATCGATATCGTCACATGCAATACACCCGTCGATATTCTAAAACAGTTCACCCATCTATCTTGCCAGAAACAATGCCCATCGATCTCTTTGAAAACAGTATGCTTGTGGATCTCAACGAAAACAGTGCACCCATGGATCACAGAGACCATAAAACTGATTAACATGTAACAATAATAATAAAAAAACACAATTAAATAATCAAAATCAAATATCTAGGCTGCTAAAAAACAGAATAAAATCCCAAATTTCAAAAGGCAAATCTAAGTGGTGGTATTATTAAAGTACCTATAGTGAGAGCAATGATGATAGCAGCTCGTCTAGCGCTGAAATCCTTGAAGATCCTCAACTGTTCTTAGATTCAAGGATGTTGATGACATTTTATTCGGGTTTGTGAATTTGAAAATGATAATAAATAAGTTAGGGATAATTATTTGATAAATAATTTTCAAAAATAAAAGCTATTGATAATTTATACTCTTTATTATATAATTAAATAATAATTAATGTCACATGATAAATTATTCAAATAATATTTGATCGTTTCGCTACTCAAAATAAAATTTGTTTCAACAATTATGAAAAACAATGTTGTGTTGATTGTTTCTCTATATCTGTCAAACTTGCTTCGATAAACCCTTATTCAAATGTTGTTCTTATTATGAGACCGATGTAATAGATGAGGGAATACCAAAAAAGAAAGAAAGAAAGAAAAAAAAGGCTGCAACAATTGTAATCAATTAATTACATCATTTATGCCCCTCGTGCATTGGAGTTAGACAATCATGCTTTGCTTTTTCGAGAAAGTTTGTGCTAAAAATAAAATAAAATAACTCATTCGGGTCAAGATTGAAATACATAATTTATATTATAATTAACGTTTTTGGATAACTACACAAAATTTACATTTGATCATTATGCGGCTTAAATTAAGATTCGCATATTGTTGCATATCCATTAGAGCTCAAGGGAATATGGATTTTATAAAATATAAAAGAAGTAAGTTTTTTTTTTCTGAAAACAGAGAGAAAGTTTTAACTTGAAAGGGTCACCTGTCATTTTCTTTAAAATAAATTTATTTTGATGAAATTTTGATACATTCTTTATGTTAATGTTGTCTGGATTTAAACTTATGTTAAATAAAAAAAAACTTGATATCTTATGAATTATTTTACAGTTATATATGATAATTTTAAATTTTATAAAAAACTTATGATGATCTTTTTATCAATATTTTTTGATATAATTTAATATAAAAATAATTTTATTTTATTTGATAATATATAAATTAAACAAATATTTTTAAAATTGATATGATATATATATGATGACTCAATATTTAAAAAGATTAAATAATAATTTTTTAATAGAAAATCAAAACAACTGAAAACAAAAAGGAAAAAATCGCTTGTCTTCGGAGAAAAGAAGCGACGCGTTTTGTTGTCCAACACTTTCCACCATTTCGCAGCTCCTCCAACATCTCGATTTCGATCCCATTTCAACAATTCGTGCATCGATTTCAACTCATTTATCCAATTCTCCGATCCATTTTCGGTTTCGATTCAGGTTTTGCTTTGCCGATCGATCGAATCAATTCGATTTTGCTGGATCTGACGGTAGGGGCGTGTTATCCGGCGGCGAAATCGACGGTGGCCGGAGAATCGGCGGCGGCGGGGGATGACAAGGGGCGTTGAATGTTTGAGAAACAAAACAAGAATTATAGAACGATGAAATGGACGACATTGCTTAAGGATATCAGAGACAAGGTCGGATTATCCTCCTCTCAGTCATCAACTTCTTCCTCTTCTGGTGCTGCTGCTGCTGCTTCGTCTTCGAGTTCGGTTTCTGATTGGAATTCATCATCGGCTGCTCAGGGTGATGAGAATCGCGACAATGCTGCTCATCATCGACGTGGTTCATCCTCCTCCTCGAGGTTTTTCTCTGTTCGGATTCGATCCTTTTTTACTACCTGTTATATATTTTTGATGGATTCTGATGTGTAATGATTGGATTTGTTGATGATGGATGGGAAGTCAACGCAACACAGGTTGACTTTTGGTGGGCGCAGGGGTTTTTGGATTTAAATGATTGATGATTGACGTTCTAGGTGTGCAAGTGAGTAGTGGGTTGGTTTGGTTGTTTGTTTCCCATTAAGCTTGGAGGATGATTTGTGGGTCAACTCGTGGGTATTATGCACCACTATTCTTGAAAAAATATAGCGATGATGAGTATCCTCGACTGGAAGTTGCATGACTAGTGAAGTGAGGGTTTTTGTTCAGCTTGTTGGATGGAGTTTGGATGGGATAGCTTGATTTTGGTTTAAAGTCACACGGGCTGATTGGGTGTAATCGAGTGTCCAGATCAGGTTTATCTCATGTTGGATGGGTTCATCAAGAATTTGGACTTTGAAGCTTGTGTTTGGGATGACAAATGTTGGTCTACTCATGTATAATTGGGCACATGGAAAGTCAAACTATATGATGGGAAATCAGGATAACAAACTTTTTATTCACGACCGACAAATGTGAAGATCTTCTTTCATTCAATAATATGTATGACGGCGTGTCTGAGCTGCTTAAGCAGCCAAGATAGCTATTTGTCACGGACCAACGAATTTGGAGTCTGGCCCAAATTAAAGCCCGTGACAAATTGATGCGGCCTAAGTACGCGGTCCATCAAAGAAGACCCAAGTTTATCCAAGGAAGGTACAAACCTAGGGAGGTGATGTTCTAGAAGCCGCAAAGACTTTATCTTGGGTAGGTTGGTACCAAATGTCTACATGTAAATATAGATCATTAGATCGTTTTGATCTCCACCGTTGGTTGTGGAAGAGAAGTTATATATAAGGGGATGTTTGACTCATTTGCCAAACCATCCATCCTTGAGTTCAATCTCGTGTAAACAAAAAAAAAAAAAACCCCCGAGAGTAATACATTGTGTTTTCCTCTCAAAGCTTGTTCCGAGTTTTCATTTCTCTTACGAGTTCTTACTTAGTTATTTGGTGAGCGAATTAGGCTGATCTCGAACGAAGGTGTGAGTAACTTGAGTGCCGTACGGGTTGTGAGAAATCTAACCCCGTGACATATTGCTACCCCCGAGTCTGGAGAAATCCCATTGAATGTTGAGAAATCCCATTGACAAAAAGAATCCCGATTGCATGAATAAAACTCACTCAGTGTTAGGAAACCCTAGTGACGATGTTTTTGTTAGTTGGGAAGTCAACGCAACACAAGTTGACTTTTGGTGGGCGTAGGGGTTTTTGGATTTAAATGATTGATGATTGGCGTTCTAGGTGTGCATGTGAGTAGTGGGTTGGTTTGGTTGTTTGTTTTCCATTAAGCTTAGAGGATGATTTGTGGGCCAATTCGTGGGTTTTATGCACCACTATTCTTGAAAAAATGTAGCGATGATGAGTATCCTCGATTGGAAATTGCATGACTAGTGAAGTGAGGGTTTTTGTTCAGCTTGTTGGATGGAGTTTGGATGGGATAGCTTGATTTTGGTTTAAAGTCACACGGGCTGATTGGGTGTAATCGAGTGTCCAGATCAGGTTTATCTCATGTTGGATGGGTTCATCAAGAATTTGGACTTTGAAGCTTGTGTTTGGGATGACAAATGTTGGTCTACTCATGTATAATTGGGCACATGGAAAGTCAAACTATATGATGGGAAATCAGGATAACAAACTTTTTATTCACGACCGACAAATGTGAAGATCTTCTTTCATTCAATAATATGTATGACGGCATGTTTGAGTTGCTTAAGCAGTCAAGATAGCTGTTGCTACCCCCGAGTCTGGAGAAATCCCATTGAATGTTGAGAAATCCCTTTGACAAAAAAAATCCCGATTGCATGAATAAAACTCACTGAGTGTTAGGAAACCCTACCCTAGTGACGATGTTTTTGTTAGTGAGGTTTCTCCACATCTAGTAGGTTTGCAGGCTTACAGCAGCCAAGATCAATAACGACCTGGGCTTTGTTTGATGTACTAATTTATTTCCGTATGCACAATGTGCTAGCACGTGAGATATTTAGTTGGAAGAACCCCATAGATATGCAGTGAATCAAGCTACAACTCAACTTAACTGCCACTAAAGGCCTTCAGCTTAGAGCAGATTATGACAGTGGAAGGCATAGAAAGTTTATCCCGCACACTGCGATTCGTCGAGAGTTGCACCTATGATCAAGACATTTTTAACATAAATGTTTAATCAATAACTCAAGTTCATTTTCTAGGGAAAAAAAAGAAAAGAAAGATATCCACATAATCCTGTCAAGTATAGGGTATGGGGAGGCATCCTGTAAGACATGGTGATGTATGCAGCATTACCCCTATTTTTACATAAAGAGACTGTTTTCTGATATTCTCAGATGTCGAATTTCTGACCTCACGATTAAAAGCTAATCATCTAAGATCTGACTAGAATATGATAGATTGTCTAACATAACGTCAACCAATTACCTTTTGTGTAAAGTTTCTTGTTGAGGTGATCGGAAACCAGAGATGGTGTTGCCTACTCTTAGGTTACCAAGGTTAGGCGGTGGGTAGTTGGAGAAACCTACAATTTGTAAATTCCCTTAGGAAATACTCCCTTTCTCCCATGAAGAATGCAATAAATTGAATAGGGGATTTGTCTTGGTAAACTTTTATCGGCATCGTGGGATGATGAAACATTGGTTAATGCAAACTTATTGTGGAACAACGGTTGTAGTATAGATTATGTAATTTCATACAATCATAGTTGTGATTATAGATTATTAGCTACAAAACGAAGCTCATCAAAGTGTGCTCGATAGGTGATTTTTTTTTTTTAAAGAAATGTTGCATTTTTAGTGGGATGAAGGGAGTAAAAGAGAATTGAAGAAGTGATGGAATGTTGTGATTCAATGTAGTGAAAAAAAAATAAATTATCCGAGTCTTATTAAACCAAATTGCTTTTCAAGATGTGAATCATGTTATGCAGAGTAAACTGGACCCAAGAGGAGAGTTCAAACATCCAAACTTGACCTGAGTAGCATACATAATTACATATATAAAGTGAGACCATCTTTAACCCAAGATGTCAAAACCCAAGATTACTGGGTTATGGTTGTTCACATATATAAGCTACTTTCTCTTTTTCTACATGGTTGATGTGGTTAAACACCCACTGACACATATCTCAATTGATCATGATATGCAGAGTAAAAATTGTTGAGTACCTTCATATCAAGAGTAGGAAAAAATTGAAGATGTGTGCTCGTTAGCATGGCTTGTAAGAGGAAATGAACTCTCTTGACGAGACCAATATTGCTCTTAGAGAGACAGTTGTATTTCAATGGCATCATAGCGGTTAATGACTGAAATTCTCAGCAAAAGGACTCTTCAATCTGGCGATGCCTTTCATGAAAGATGAACACTGTTTTTAAAGTCATTTAAAGGCTCTTTAAAGAGATTCTTATGTTTCGAAGAGATTTGAGGTTATTTTATGGTGTTTTGAGCCTTTTCATATGTTTTTGAGTAGGCTCTTTCTAGAGATTCTTATGTTTTGAAGAGATTTGAGGTTGTTTTATAGTGTTTTTGGCCTTTTCATGTGTTTTTGAGTGTTTAGTGATATTTTAAGGTTGTTTTCAAGGTGAAAGCTTCCCTCCCTTCTCTCTAATCTGTCCAGACAAAAAGGACTCCAGAGCCAACTGAAAAAGGACAAATGATTTTTTGGTTGAATAAGCTTGGAGAAACATTACTCCTTGTATGAGTTCCTCTTGTGTTAGGCCCTGGCTCGTAATACCTCCTCTCCAAATGAGTGTAGAAGGTTAGGCGTTAGCAAATCTCAAGATTCTTTGGGGATTTAGTCCATTAGTGAGTTTTCCTTTCGTGGAAGGTTGTGATTGTGTTTGTAAAGTTGTATGCTTAGATTAATATACCGCATATTGGACATATTCTGAATTCTGTGGTTTACATTACATCCAAGCCTCTTCTTTGGTTTCAGGGACAAACATGAGCTGGAGTTGGACTTTAAGAGGAGTTGGGAAGAGTTCCGCTCATCCAGTTCGGAGAAGGTATGCATCTTTGTCATCTGTTTCTTTGCTTACTTTGTACATGTTCACTTTTGCGGCTGTACTCAATCCAAAGCCTATGTTTTTTGCTCTTTTGCAGGAAAAAGAAGCGGCCTTGAATATGACAGTGGATGTTTTCTGTAGATTAGTGTAGCGGAATAATAATGTAGCACAGTTAGTTACAATGTACATAACCTTCTCTGTCTCATCCTGCTTGGAATTTGATTGTTATTTTTCTTGTCATGCTTTTGATTTATTGATTGACACCTCTCTCTCTCTCTCTACACTCCATTTTTGTGCACTTCGTTCATTGACTTACACAAATTGCCAGTCACCTAGGCTGGTGATGGTTTGATTTATATTATATAGTAAGTGTTGCTCCTTGTTATAGCTCATGTTGTTTTTATCTTGATGTATTGTAAAGTTTTCCATGTATATCATCTTGCTGCCAATCATGGCGGTCTGTTTGCTTAATTCGAGTTTTCTGGAAGGATTTGGAGTACAGAAGGTTCTTCTGCTCTATCTGCACCGTGCTCGCTCCTCTATAGTCTATTCCGGTGCCTTCGTGGTGATATTTGCTAAGAAATAACGATTACCCTTACACAAAGTAAAATGAGCTAAACTAAACTTGGAAAAAAAGCTTTTCAGCCAAAACAGAGCTCCCTGCTTTGCCTAGCCATTGATTGCCAATGAAAAAGTTTCTCGCTGTGGTGTTAACACAGATGACAATTGCTCCTACTATGCTTATGCCACGGAGACATGGTATATATCTTTTATTGTCCATGTGTAGCTTAGGTGAGACCAGGTTCTAACCCGGCTGGAAATTCGGGGAAATTGTCTGATCTCCTCGTCTCATGTGAAGTATGCTTACAACATAGATGAATGTAAATATAATTATTTTATCCTCCTTGTACTAAACTATTTTTTCTAGGAAGAGTTCGAATCACCAGGGCTTGAATGTTTGATTTTTCATCTTAGATTCAATCCCACTTGAGTTCCAGGATAGATTGGGTAGTTACTAATGGAAGTATATTGCTCTCATTGTGTCGATTTGATATGCCTACTTGATTTCTTGTACATGTTTCCAAGCATGAATGCAGGATAGCTGCTTGCTTCTTTGCCTTCTGATCCTGTTTCATAACTCTATTTCACGAGTGTTGTGTTGTTCTCTAATTTTGTGGTACTTCTTATACAACACAACTTTGCCCAGCCGTTCCATTTTGGTGATTTTTGTTGCTGATATCTGCCTGTCTGTGGCTGGTATATTACAAGCCAATTTTCTTGATGGTGGCAAAGTTTCTATCTCTTATTGAGAAAAAAGAATTACCTATCTCCTCTGTCTTGTGAATATAGCTCCCATTCTGATTTCCATGTAGTGCTTTCTGACAAGGAGTCATTGTTGAAGATTGGCTATTGTAGCTTCTGAAGTGGTTTGAAATGAAATGCTAAAATGTTTGAACTATTAATAATTTCATCCGTCTTTGTTGTGGAAAATAATATGCACATTGTTGTGATCTGGTTTTGACAAAACTTTAATTTTTTGATGATTCACAGGTTAGTTGAAACACACATTTTCTCTTTCGTTGTAGGAAGAGCATTTGTTACCGATATAGAGAAGTTGAAAATAAGCAACAAGTCAAGATCATTGGATCTAGTAGAATTACTACGGTTTTTCTCAGAGGTTACAAAGGTATGGTTTCAGTTTATCTAAATAATCATGCCTGTACTCTTTGTACATGCTTATAAGGGTTTATGAGTTTGGATTTCTTTGAATCTATCTTGCAGGATGGAATCAACCCTGGGTCCAATCTGTTGACTGCTGTTGAAGTCCTTGTATCTGGAGTATGTAGGCATCTCTTAATTTTTCCTGAACATCTATATTTGTCTGTATCTTTCTTGTCTATCTTTTTCTTTTGTTTTCTTTGGTCTTTTTCCATATAATCAAGCTCCTTGCATTTTCCTTCAAGCTATTACACCCTCCGTCCCAAATACTTTGCATTATTTTGACCGGACATGCAGAACGATACAAGCTTTGACCGGTGTTGCATGACGATCAAACGTTTTTTGAGAAAATATTGTAAAATATTAATGATAGTGAATGTTATGCACTATAACCTGGGGCCAGTAGAAAATATAAATAATGTCGTTTAGATGTATAACGAGTCCCTCAAATTGCTTATTGAATAGTGCATGAAGAGAGCAACGTTGCAAAGATAATGAGACCGAGGGAGTACTTTATAACCTCTTTCCTCCTTATGCTTGGTTGCTTGTTACTTCTTTCTTCGTAACCATAGTTTATGTTGTCAAAAGTTTTTGTTCCCTTTATCCTAACCATGTATCTTTCTCCTAACCCGTGGTGCAAAAGTTTTTGCTGCCTTCTTCCTGATTCTCGTTTCACTATTGCTCTTTCAGCTTCTAACCTACATCATCTCTTTTGTTTTCGTTTGCTAGCAAGTATTTTTTTCTTTTTTGTTCACTTATTTATTTATACGTGTGTCTATTTTATTAGTGTTAAGAACAACTAAGAAGATGGTGGTAGTGTTTACAAGGTTGGAACATATTCCACATGTTCCTGTTGTACACTATATGTTGTATGCTTGCCAATGTCAGTGAACTGGGGTCAATTGAACGATTGATAGTACTCCCTCCATCCTATGTATTTTGTACTACTATATACATAAATACAAATCTCGTTTTCATATCAACATTTGATCGTCTCGCCACATATAATAGGTTGAAATATACAGCCATTGATGTTTCACGATAAATTTACAAAAAATTATGTTTGATCATTGTTGCACGTGTGTCAAACTTTGCATTTGACATACGTGTAAAGTCAAAATATTGCACTTTTCGTGGGACGGAGAGAGTATTAAATTAACAAAAGATTGGTTTTGGTATTTTGGTTTGTGTTCATAAATATCCTGCTTACTGTTGAGATTCAGCAGATTACTCTCGCTTACTTTTACCGAAAAACCAAAGAAAAACAACGACATACTCACATAATCCCATCAAGTGCAAGTTGTAGGGATGAAAAATATACACAGCCTTATAATGTTAAATATAATAGAGTTTTTCTAATGCCCTCGAGAGGTCTCGAGCCCTGATGTCAGGGTTACTTTCACCTGATCCTCCAAAATACAATATGGATATACAAGAGAGAGAATGGGTAAAAGCATGAGTGCATAACTTATCCTTCAAAGGAAAAGAACTGCTGTCAACATTCACTTTCAGTTTACAAAACTGTTATTGTTACCCAAGCTATCTCTATCTCTCTGGCGGTCTTTGCAAAGTAATCTTCTAAGTGATGTTGAGGCAAAGTTCGAAGTTCTTTGCTCGTAAATATAGTTTCTTTTCAACTTATGTATAATGCAAGTTAATTTGAAGGTTTTTAGTATTGAAACCATGAACTCTATTATGTTCTTTAACTATGTACCTCATTTTGCCTTTTTTTTGTTGATGTTTTGCTTGAATGTTTTGATTTATTCTTGACCTCATTTTCATGGTCTAACTATTTGTGAATCTCGACTTCTGCAGCCTACTGATAAACAATCTCTTCTTGATTCGGGGATCTTCTGTTGTCTCATTCATATTCTTAGTTCTCTTGTGGGAACACCTGAGTCCAACGTTCGCAGAAGGGATGCTAACGATAATACATCGATAGTTGATAGTGGTCAAGATTCTTATGTCACTCAAGCTCGCCGACTTGAGGCAAGTTTCTACTTATTTTTATCTTCATCTTGAGTTACTTAATGTTGGTGCATGCATTTGAAGAATAAAATTTAATTCCATTTCTTTCCTAGTATCTCTCTTTTATGCTTACAAGTCATTATTCAAAATTCGATTGGGTCTATTGAGATACAAATAATAAATAAGCATACTACCATTAGTTCGGATTTTTGATAGAAGTGGTTCCATGACATGATATTAGAGCAGGTGTGACAGTGATGTCACGGGTTTGAATCTTGCGACTCCTGATTGTTGTGTGTTTGTGTTTGTGTGGCGCTTGGTTTGTGTTGGTCAGTGTATTGTGAGCTTTCGCATCAGGGAAGTGTTGAGATACAAATAATATAATGGGTCTATTATCATCAGTTTGGACTTTTGGTAGAAGTGGTTCCACGACCGGCTAGACTTGTAGTGTCTTGAAGTTGTCATTCCATTTGGTGTATCCAATTTATGTGCTTGTATCGGGTGCTAGCTTTAGGAAACGCATGGTGAGTTTGCTGATTTTATCTCTTTCCAATGCTATGTGCTGGTATTAGGTGCTAGGCTGCTAGCTTAATTAAATTATAGATAAATTAGCTGGTTCTGTTTTGCAAAATCGGGGGTTCCTGATTTTTGCTTCCATGGAAATACCCCACATTTTTGGTGGGTTGTTGTCCAGCTTATAGGACAAGGGTCAATATCTGCTCATTGAGTGCTTTATTTAACATGTTTAGTCAAGTAACTGCTCTACTCCTTGTGAAAGACTTGTTTCTTGGACTTCTTTTTATTGACGTTATTATACTGTGCCACAATCAAGTACCATTATACTGTGGTCTGTAATATGTATATGATCTGTATCTGCTGGCATTTATCAATCTTTCTGGCACGCAACTAGTTGTATCAGTGTCTGAGTTCCCAAGATTGGTCAAGACTGAGGTCTGGCATCAATAAATTGCCTAACATTTCATAGCATCTGAAGAGAAGAAGATTAGTCTTTCTATTATGCTGCAGGTAGAAGGAAAAGTCGTGCACATCATGAAAGCGTTAGCATGCCATCCTTCTGCTGCACAGAACCTGATTGAGGATAATTCACTGCAGTTACTGTTTCACTTGGTTGTCAATGGTTCTTTGAAAGTTTTTCAGCTTTATAATGATGGACTCCTCCCCTTGCATTCTATTCAGCTTCACAGACATGCAATGCAGGCAAGTCTTAGAAAGAGCCTTCTTTGTCTGATGTTGCCTTTTCTAATAAAGCCAGCTCTTTCATGAGCTCTTGACAGGATTTTCGTTGCTTCATATTACACATGTACTTAGAAGTTTCTTGTATTGCAGATTCTGGGTCTTCTTTTGGTGAATGACAATGGAAGCACAGCAAAGTATATCCGAAAACATCAGCTGGTATGCCATACTTCAATAACTAGCACCCAGAACATTATATTGTTGTTGCTGGTATTTTAGATAATCAAGCGTTTTCATCCTCATGGATAGAGATTTTCGATTACACTCTACTTAGCATGCATTCAGTTGGATAGCTATAGGAAAGGAAGACTAGAACTTATCTAGCCCTGGACAAGAAGTTTACACAGGGGCTTGATTCAGGGGCCAGGAGGGGCAGCTGACCCCATGTAATTTTGAGAGCTATAAGGTGAATCAAGTCTTATCAAATGGTGCTCACCTTTGGATCCTTATCAATCTTCAAGATATGAGTAATATTTTTCGGCATTCTGACAATCTTGCTTTATATTAGAGTTACTTCTCCCAGCTTGGTATCGGAGGTGAATCAAGTCAGATGTTTGAATTCTGTTTCCCAATTTTTCCAGCACTTGTAGAAGGTGAATCAAGCATGCTCATATTTCATGTCCAAATATGCGTTCCCATTAAGGGCTCATAACATACAGAATATTACTTCCGAGCCTTTTACTGCATGTTGAGCTTTTGATGGGGGTTAATTTCTGCACCATTCACATTTGTCTTATATGCTTGAGTTCTAATAGTATGAGCTTTTTATTTTCCAAGTTACATCGTTGCTAGGGTCTATTATCGTTGATAAGGGTCTATTCCTTTTGTTTTTAATTTTTTTTGTTCTTTTGATTTTATTTTTTAAATGTGAGTTTGCTCCGGTTGGAGGCTGGTTCTACATAGAAACCATTTCTCTATTGTCATGCATTGCAGATAAAAGTTGTTCTCACGGCTATAAAAGATTTTCATCCTGATAGCGGCGATGCTGCCTATACGTTGGGGATTGTGGACTTATTACTTGAATGTGTTGAACTATCCTACAAACCTGGTAAACGGTTTTTGGTTCCATCTGCTTTATCCCTGCTAACTTGGCTAAAGGAAAATGTAGTGTGCACTGTGTGTAGTTACTACTTCAGTGTCTGTTCTGCTCTACTTTATTATTTATTGCGCTGCCAATAATAGAAATGACATGACGCTTTCCTCTTTACTCACTTGTTTCATTTTTTAATTGTAGACTCTGGTGGCGTGAGGCTCAGGGAGGATATTCATAATGCTCATGGTTACCAGTTCCTTGTTCAGTTTGCTCTAACTTTATCTGGCATGCCAAAGAGCGACCGGTCTCAACCTCCAGATTCCAGTTCTCTTTCCAGTCTTGTCTCTACTTCAGATGGATCTCATGATGTTTCTAGTTCTGGCAGGGGTGAGCCTGCAGTAGATGGCATTACATCCAAACTTTCTCCTGCTCTATCTAGGTTGTTGGATGTTCTTGTCACTCTAGCTCACACAGGCCCAGGAGACACTGCTGGAATGTCAGCATCAAAAGCTTCTCACGCACCTCCTGCCAAAGGTGGTGGCCACAACAGAAGTCGTACACCATCTGTTGAATTAAACGGTGGAGAAATTTGGGACAGAAGTAATACCAAAATAAAGGATCTTGAAGCTGTGCAAATGTTGCAGGACATTTTTCTTAAAGCGAACAGCCTAGATTTGCAAGCAGAGGTCTTGAACAGAATGTTCAAATTATTGTCTAGTCATATTGAGAACTACAAGCTGTGTCAACAGTTGAGGACGGTACCACTGTTTATCCTGAATATGGCTGGATTTCCATCTTCTCTGCAGGAAGTTGTTTTGAAGATTCTAGAATATGCCGTAACTGTTGTGAATTGTATTCCGGAGCAAGAGTTGCTTTCACTTTGCTGTCTACTGCAGCAACAAATTACATCCGAGTCAAAGAAAACTATCCTCTCATTTTTTGTAAAACTGTTGTCTTTTGATCAACAGTACAAGAAGGTTCTAAGGGAAGTTGGTGTGCTTGAGGTACTTTTGGATGATTTGAAGCATAGCAAATTCATTTCTGGATCAGACCCACAAAACATGAATGATTTGGAAAGCAGTTTCAAGAAACACTTGGACAGTAAGGATACTATTATCTCCTCGCCTAAGCTAATGGATTCCGGTTCCGGCAAATTTCCTCTTTTTGAAAGTGAGGGCACCATTGCTATCGCATGGGATTGTATGGTTTCTTTGTTGAAGAAATCAGAGGGAAATCAATCGTCTTTCCGATCAGCAAATGGCATGATGGTTGTTCTCCCCCTTTTGGTTTCAGATACTCATCGTCAAGGGGTCCTTCGAGCATTGTCGTGCTTAATGGTTGAGGATGTGTCACAAGTATGTGAGGTCCCATGCATCATGTCATCCTTTTCTTCTTGCTTTTGAATAAAACAAGATGAACATCTTTTATGTGTGGGTGATAGCAATTATACTTGCTCTTTTGCTTCCTGTACCCCATTTTTCTTCTTACTGCCAGAGGCGCCCCAAAAGTGCCCCAAAGGTGCAGTAGTCAATCTATATGTGGAATAGTCATGATCTGGCTTAGGCTGTAGTAGTTATGAGAATCCATCTAAGAATAGTTAATTGAATGTGAGCCGGAAATCCTAATTTTTTTGGGCATATCCAAGATCTTCACCTCTTGATGTGAACGTGGCTCTTAATCTTCTTGCCACCTTTCTAATCCATCATTCTTAGGCAATATGGGGCCCTGGAAGGTGGCTCATAAGAGCTTTCAGATGGCTTCCTCCATGCTTCCTGCACTTCATTGACCTAGCTTTGCACGAAATTTATCATGGAAGTCTGTGGATTAAGCTTGTCTACCATTCGGGACCTAAGCTGAATAACTAGTCATCTATCACGACAATCGAGCTATGTAGCCTTAAGTAGGTCAAAATGGCTTTGCTGACTTGTTCAATAATGAACTAGTTTTTGCTTCTTTGAGTTTATGACATTGGGCAGAAGAAAGTCTCAAACCCTGTCTCAATTTTAAATACAACCTTCGTTGCATGCTTTGATGCTGGAGTTGTTATTTTTCCTCCTTTAATTGTTGATTTTGTTGCATTGTATACAGACTCATCCTGAAGAACTAGGATCACTTCTCGAAGTTCTGAAGAGCGGTATGGTGACTAGTGTTTCAGGACCACAATACAGGCTTGATGGTGATGCTAAATGCGACATTTTTGGTGCATTGTGGCGTATTTTAGGAGCTAATGCAGCAGCTCAGAGGGTATTTGGTGAAGCAACTGGATTTTCACTTCTGTTGACTACACTCAGTAGTTTCCAAGGGGATGGAGGACTAGTGGATCAGTCAGGGGCCAATATTAAAATGTTCACGTATTTATTGCGTGTTGTCACAGCTGGGGTTTGTGATAATTGTATTAATAGAGGAAAGTTGTATACAATCATTTTCTCAAATACTTTTTGTGAATTACTATGTGACTCTGGATTGCTTTGTGTGGATTATGAGAAGCAAGTTCTGCATTTGCTGTTCGAGCTTGGTTTGGAAATTGTGCTCCCGCCTTTCTTGGCTTCAGAAAGCTCTGCATTATACCACACAACAGAGTCCTCTAACTTTGTTCTCTCTAGTCCCTCAGGTTTAGTGAACCCTCAGAATGAAAGGGTTTACAATGCTGCGGCTATT
>LIEC01010600.1:70041-82759 GCA_001925005.1 Drosera capensis | reverse complement strand
AGGGGGGTGGGGGGTGGGGTTGGTTCTGATTTTTGCTTCGTTGGAAATACCCCCACATTTTTGGTGGGTAGTAGTCCAGCTTATAGGGCAAGGGTCAATATCTGCTGATTGAGTGCTTTATTTAACACGTTTAGTGAAGTAACTGCTCTACTCCTTGTGAAAGACTTGTTTCTTGGACTTCTTTTTATTGATGTTATAATACTGGGCCACGATCAAGTATCATTACACTGTGGTCTGTAATATGTATATGATCTGTATCTGCTGCCATTTATAAATCTTTCGAGCACTCAACTAGTTGTATTAGTGTCCGAGTTCCCAAGATCGGTCAAGACTGAGGTCTGGCATCAACAAATTGCCTCAAACATTTCATAGCATCTGAAGAGAAGGAGATTAGTTTTTCTATTATGCTGCAGGTAGAAGGAAAAGTCGTGCACATCATGAAAGCGTTAGCAAGCCATCCTTCTGCTGCGCAGAGCCTGATTGAGGATACTTCACTGCAGTTACTGTTTCACTTGGTTGTCAATGGTTCTTTGAAAGTTTTTCAGCTTTATATTGATGGACTCCTCCCCTTGCATTCTATTCAGCTTCACAGACATGCAATGCAGGCAAGTCTTAGAAAGACCCTTCTTTGTATGATGTTGCCTTTGCCAATAAAGCCTGCTCTTGACAGGATTTTCGTTGCTTCATATTACCCATGTACTTAGAAGTTTCTTGTATTGCAGATTCTGGGTCTTCTTTTGGTGAATGACAATGGAAGCACAGCAAAGTATATCCGAAAACATCAGCTGGTATGCCATGCTTCAGTAACTAGCACCCAGAACATTATTTTGTTCTTGCTGGTATTTTAGATAATCAAGCGTTTTCCTCCTCATGGATAGAGATTTTCGATTACACTCTACTTAGCATGCATTCAGTTGGATAGCTATAAGAAAGGAAGACTAGAACTTATATAGCCCGGACAAGAAGTTTACACTAGGACTTGATTCAGGGGCCAGGAGGGGCAGCTGACCCCATGTAATTTTGAGAGCTAGGTTATATATATTGTGTGTTCTAGAAGAACTGCATGACTTTTTGAGCCCCATTGGCTTTTGCACGTAGACAATGTTGTTGTTTTGAAATGGGCCACGGTTTCAATCCACCCGGGCTTCATAGTTCATTGCAGTTAAGGTGCCTAAAAACTTATGCCAACAAATTAAGTATGGTTTGGAAAGGAATGATTAACCAGCAAATTGAGGTCTTTAAAAAAAAATTAATGATCCCTTAGAACAACTCCCATGTATTACTATGCGTATAATTATTTTAGCACATCTAACTGCAAGGTTCTCAAATGGTCTCAATGAATGGATTTGGAAGTCAGCTTTCCTTCTAAAATGGTGCTCACCTTTGGATCCCTATCAATCTTCAAGATACGAGCAATATTTCTCGGCATTCTGACAATCTTGCTTTATATTAGAGTTACATCTCTAGCATGGTATCGGAGGTGAATCAAGTCAGATGTTTGAATTCTGTTTCCCAATTTTTCCAGCACTTGTATAAGATGAATCAAGCATGCCCATATTTCATGTCCAAATATGCATTCCCATTAAGGGCTCATAACATACAGAATAATACTAACGAACCTTTTACTGCATGTTGAGTTTTTGATGGGGGTTAATTTCTGCACCATTCACATTTGTCTTATATGATTGAGTTCTAATAGTCTGAGCTTTTTATTTTCCAAGTTACATCGTTGATAGGGTCTATTCCTTTTTGTTTTTATTTTTGTGTTTGATTTTTCTTTTAAATTTGAGTTTGCTCCCGATGGAGGCTGGTTCCACATAAAAACCATTTCTCTATTGTCTTGCATTGCAGATAAAAGTTCTTCTCACGGCTATAAAAGATTTTCATCCTGATAGCAGCAATGCTGCGTATACAATGGGGATTGTGGACTTATTACTTGAATGTGTTGAACTATCCTACAAACCTGGTAAATGGCTTTTAGTTCCATCTGCTTTATCCCTGATAACTTGGCTAAAGGAAAATGTAGCATGCACTGTATGTAGTTACTACTTCAGTGTCTGTTCTGCTCTACTGTGTTATTTATTGAGCTGCCAATAATAGAAATGACATTATACTTTCCTCTATACTCACTTGTTTCATTTTTTAATTGTAGACTCTGGTGGCGTGAGGCTCAGGGAGGATATTCATAATGCTCATGGTTACCAGTTCCTTGTGCAGTTTGCTCTAACTTTATCTGGCATGTCAAAGAGTGGCCGCTCTCAACCTCCAGATTCCAGTTCTCTTTCCAGCCTTGTCTCTACTTCAGATGGATCTCATGATGTTTCTAGTTCTGGCAGGGGTGAGCCTGCAGTAGATGGCATTACATCAACACTTTCTCCTGCTCTATCTAGGTTGCTGGATGTTCTTGTCACTCTAGCTCACACAGGCCCAGCAGACACTGCTGGAATGCCAGCATCAAAAGCTTCTCACGCACCTCCTGCCAAAGGTGGCGGCCACAACAGAAGTCGTACACCATCTGTTAAATTTAACGGTGGAGAAATTTGGGACAAAAGTAATACCAAAATAAAGGATCTTGAAGCTGTGCAAATGTTGCAGGACATTTTTCTTAAAGCGAACAGCATAGATTTGCAAGCAGAGGTCTTGAACAGAATGTTCAAATTATTCTCTAGTCATATTGAGAACTACAAGCTGTGTCAACAGTTGAGGACGGTACCACTGTTTATCCTGAATATGGCTGGATTTCCACCTTCTCTGCAAGAAGTTATTTTGAAGATTCTAGAATATGCCGTGACGGTTGTGAATTGTATTCCGGAGCAAGAGTTGCTTTCACTTTGCTGTCTATTGCAGCAACAAATTACATCCGAGTCAAAGAAAACTATCCTGTCATTTTTTGTAAAACTGCTGTCTTTTGATCAACAGTACAAGAAGGTTCTAAGAGAAGTTGGTGTGCTTGAGGTACTTCTGGATGATTTGAAGCATAACAAATACTTTTCTGGATCAGACCCACAAAACATGAATGATTTGGAAAGCAATTTCAAGAAACACTTGGACAGTAAGGATACTATTATCTCCTCTCCCAAGCTAATGGATTCCGGTTCTGGCAAATTTCCTCTTTTTGAAAGTGACAGCACCATTGCTATCGCATGGGATTGTATGGTTTCTTTGTTGAAGAAAGCAGAGGGAAATCAATCGTCTTTCCGAGCAGCAAATGGTGTGATGGTTGTTCTCCCCTTTTTGGTTTCTGATACGCATCGTCAAGGGGTCCTTCGAGCATTGTCATGCTTGATGGTTGAGGATGTGTCACAAGTATGTCAGGTCCCGTGCATCATGTCATCCTTTTCTTCTTGCTTTTGAATAAAACCAGATAACATCTTTTTTGTGTGGGTGATAGCAATTATACTTGCTCTTTTGCTGCCTGTACTCCATTTTTCTTCTTACCGCCAGAGGCGCCCCAAAAGTGCCCCAAAGGTGCAGTAGTCAATCTATATGTGGAATAGTCATGATCTGGCTTAGGCTGTAGTAGTTATGAGAATCTGTCTAAGAACAGTTAATTGAATCCAAATGAGCCGGAAATCCTAATTTTTTGGGCATATATCCTAGATCTTCACCTCTTGATGTGAAAGTGACTCTTAATCTTCTTGCCACCTTTTCTAATCCATCATTCTTAGGCAATATGGGGCCCTGGAGGTGGATCATAAGAGCTTTCAGATGGCTTCCTCCTTGCTAACTGCACTTCATTGACCTAGATTTGCACGAAATTTATCATGGAATTCTGTGCATTAAGCTTGTCCACCATTCGGGACCTAAGCTGAATAACTAGTCATCTATCATGACAATCGAGTTGTGTAGCCTTAAGTAGGTCAAATTGGCTTTGCTAACTTGTTCAATAATGAACTAGCTTTTTTGCTTCCTTGAGTTTATGATATTGGACATGAAGAAAATCTCCAACACCGTCTCAATTTTAATTACAACCTTCGTTGCATGCTTTGATGCTGGAGTTGTTGTTTTTCCTCCTTTAATTGTTGATGTTGTTGCATTGTATACAGGCTCATCCTGAAGAACTAGGATCACTTCTTGAAGTTCTGAAGAGCGGTATGGTGACTAGTGTTTCTGGACCACAATACAGGCTTGATGGTGATGCTAAATGCGACATTTTTGGTGCATTGTGGCGTATTTTAGGAGCTAATGCAGCAGCTCAGAGGGTATTTGGTGAAGCAACTGGATTTTCACTTCTGTTGACTACAATCAATAGTTTCCAAGGGGATGGAGGAGTAGTCGATCAGTCAGGGGCCAATATTAAAATGTTCACGTATTTATTGCGTGTTGTCACAGCTGGGGTTTGTGATAATGCTATTAACAGAGGAAAGTTGCATACAATCATTTTCTCAAATACTTTTTGTGAATTATTATGTGACTCTGGATTGCTTTGTGTGGATTATGAGAAGCAAGTTCTGCATTTGCTGTTCGAGCTTGGTTTGGAAATTGTGCTCCCGCCTTTCTTGGCTTCAGAAAGCTCTGCATCATACCACACAACAGAGTCTTCTAACTTTGTTCTCTCTAGTCCCTCAGGTTTAGTGAACCCTCAGAATGAAAGGGTTTACAATGCTGCGGCTATTAGAGTAATCATTCGTGCGTTGTTGCTTTTTACTCCCAAGACGCAGCTAGAAGTACTGGAGCTTATTGAGAAGCTTGCTCATGCTGGACCTTTTAACCAGGAAAACCTCACTGCTGTTGGTAGGGATCAGTACATGACTTGACTCTCAACTTATCTCAAATTCTTATCATTTTCTGATTATGTAATTGTGTTTTTAGGTTGCATAGAGCTCTTGCTAGAGATGATCCACCCATTTCTTTCAGGCTCATCGCCATTATTATCCTATGCGTTCCGAATTGTCGAAGTTCTTGGTGCATACAGGTGGATTTGTGCTACTTATTCATTTCATCTCTTTTATTATTGACCTGCATGGTGAGAAACTTAGCTGCTTGCATTTCATGATTTAGGTTGTCAACTTCAGAAGTACGGTTGCTCCTTAGATACATTTTACAAGTGAGATGCCTCAATTCAGGTCGTAATCTTGTTGATATGGTTGAGAGGTTAGTTCTCAAGGAGGATATGGCTTTGAATAGTGTTTCTTTGGCACCCTTTGTGGAGATGGATATGAGTAGACTGGGGCATGCTTGCATTCAAGTATCCCTTGGAGAAAGATCCTGGCCTCCAGTTGCTGGTTATTCATTTGTTTGCTGGTTTCAGTACCAAAATTTCTTAGAACCACAAGGAAAGGAATATGATTCCAAGGCTGTTTCAAGGAAACAGGGCATACAGCAGCAGCAGATATTAAGATTATTTTCAGTTGGTTCAGTGGATGGTGGAAACACATTTTATGTAGAACTTTATCTTCAAGAAGATGGTTTTCTCACTCTTGCAACGAGTAGTTCTTCTTCACCGTCTTTCTCTTGCTTAGAACTGGAGGAAGGCCGATGGCACCATCTAGTGATAGTCCACAGCAAACCAAATGCTTTGGCTGGATTGTTCCAATCTAGTGTTGCCCATATCTACATTAACGGAAAGCTGAGGCATACTGGGAGATTAGGATATTCTCCTTCACCTGTTGGAAAACAGTTGAAGATAACTGTTGGGACACCAGCTACTCGTGCAAAAGTTGGTGAGCTACGGTGGAAACTCAGAAGTTGCTATCTGTTTGAAGAAGTGCTGACTCCTGGTTGTATTTGTTTCATCTACATACTTGGTAGAGGATATAGAGGTCTTTTTCAAGATACAGATCTTTTGCAGTTTGTCCCGAATCGAGCTTGTGGTGGAGATAGCATGGCTATCTTAGACTCATTGGAAGCAGACCTAAGTTCAGCTTCAGGTTCACAGAAGTCTGACCACATTGCCAAGCCAGCAAACAATAAGGCGGAGGGAAGTGGCATTGTCTGGGACATGGAGAGGCTGGGAAACCTTTCCTTGCAGCTTTCTGGAAAGAAACTTATTTTTGCTTTTGATGGAACATCTACAGAAGCTATTCGAGCATCTGGAACTTTTTCATTGCTCAATCTTGTTGATCCTGCTTCAGCTGCTGCATCTCCCATTGGAGGTATGCTGATCTTATGTGGACATCATTATATTATTTTCCCAGGAGTTATTCTTGAACCTACAATATTAAACAGAGAATTAAAATAATGATTTTATCGTTGCTCATATGTCAGGTATACCACGCTTTGGGCGTCTATATGGTGATATCTACTTGTGTAGGCAATGTGTAATTGGTGACACAATACATCCAGTAGGGGGAATGATTGTTGTACTTGCCCTTGTTGAGGCTGCTGAGACCAGAGACATGTTGCACATGGCCTTGACATTGCTTGCGTGTTCACTGGATCATAATCCTCAGAACATAGAAGAAATGCAAGCATGTCGAGGCTATCATTTGCTGTCTCTCTTTCTACATCGTCGAATGTCAATGTTTGATATGCATTGCCTTGAGATTTTCTTCAAGATCGCTGCATGTGAGGCTTCATTTTCAGAACCTAAGAGGCTAGAGAGTTCTCAAACAAGTTTTTCACCTTCAATGAGTCTTCCGGAGTCGAGTATTGAGGATGTTAGCTTGTCAAAGTTCCGTGATGAGCTGTCATCTTTTGAATCTCATGGGGATATTGATGATTTTTCAGCACATAAGGATACATATAGTCATATTTCGGAGCTTGAAAATGCTGATGTCTCTGCAGAATCTTCCAATTGCATCGTCCTTTCTAATGCCGACATGGTTGAGCATGTATTGCTTGACTGGACACTATGGGTAACTGCTCCAGTTCCCATCCAGATTGCATTACTTGGCTTTCTGGAGCACTTGGTGTCCATCCACTGGTACAGATTTCATAACTTTGACGGTTCTGCGCCGAATAAATCTTGTCCAACATCTGCTGGTGACTCTTCAGAGGGGAGATGTAGAGGTGCCTGTCTTGGAGAAATTGGTAGTCTTGCTTGGCGTCATTCTGGAAGATGGATTTGTGGCTTCTGAACTAGAAAATGTGGTGAGATTTATAATTATGACATTTGACCCACCTCAGCTGATATCCAGGTATGAGATCAGTAGAGAATCGATGGGTAAGCATGTTATTGTAAGGAACATGTTGCTGGAGATGCTTATAGATCTTCAAATGACGATAATGTCCCCTGAACTGCTTGAGCAATGGCATAAAATTGTGTCAATGAAATTGGTCACATGTTTCCTTGACGAGGCTGTTCACCCAACTAGTATGAGATGGATTATGACTCTTCTGGGTGTATGCCTTGCATCCTCTTCCACTTTTCAGCTCAAATTTCGAACAGGTGCAGGATATCAGGTTTTGATGCACGTGCTTCCCAGTTTCTATGATTCCCCAGATATATACTATATTCTCTTCTGCCTGATATTTGGCAAGTCGGTCTACCCGAGATTGCCCGAAGTCCGCATGCTGGATTTTCATGCCCTGATACCTAGTGATGGAAATTATGGCGAGCTGAAGTTTGTTGAACTGATAGACTCTGTTATTGCAATTGCAAAATCAACATTTGATCGGCTGACTATGCGTTCAATGTTTGCACACCAAAGTGGAAATCTTTCACAGGCTGATGTCGGAATGGTTGCTGAGCTAGTGGAGGAAAATACAGATATGATTGGAGAACTTCAGGGAGAAGCTTTGATGCACAAGACGTATGCTGCCCGCTTGATGGGCGGCGCGGCCTCTGCTCCTGCTGCTGCAACTTCAGTTTTAAGGTTTATGGTTGATTTGACGAAAATGTGCCCTCCTTTCTCCAGTCTTTGCAGAAGAGCAGAGTTCCTGGAAAGCTGCATCGACCTCTATTTTTGCTGTATTAGGTTTGTTTCTACTTCTGTTGGCTTGCTGTGTTTCATTTCTCTCCTTTTGACTTTAGCATGTTGGCATGTTTCTCGATTTGAGATTTGGTTGCTTTGTCAATTGCTATCAGACTTTCTTTTCTTATCATCCAGGGCTTATTCTGCTCTGAGACTTGCCAAGACACTTTCCGTGAGGATGGAAGAGAAAAATCTAAATGACTCTGAAGATGCCACAAGCTCTCAAAATACATTCTCCAGCTTGCCTCAGGAACAAGAACAATCGGAAAAGACGTCCATAAGTATCGGAAGCTTTCCCCTAGCTCAGCCTAGTAGTAGTTCCGAGGATACTCTTACGCCTGTTAGTGAACTGGAAACTGAAAAGGGTGAAAGTATTTCGAATCAGGAGAAATCTGACAGTATCATAAATACGCCTGTTAATGTCCAATCTCGTCAGAGCTCTGGTGATGAACCAATAGAACAAGCGACCACTGCCTCTTTTGCCCTGAATGGAAATGCCAAGAGAAATTTCAAAGACTCGCTTGAACTTCTTCTGCCTACCGATTCTCAAAGTTCAACATCCTTATATATGCTCGAGTCCCCAGTTTTATCAGAGAAATCAAGCTCGAGATTCGCTCTAACTCCCTCCTCATCCCCAGTACTAGCTTTGACGTCGTGGCTTGGAGGCTCCCTGCATGAAGAATCTAGAGCACAGTTGCCACCAACTGCTTCCACAGATTCGTCAGTGCTGACAAGTGAACTTGGTCAATCTGTGGACAAGAGGTCTTCTGCTCTGGGTGCTTCCAGTGGAACTACATCCTTGATCAATTTCGAGCTTCTTCTTGAAGCAAATGATAGTTGTTATGGTGGTGGCACTTGTTCAGCAGGAGCTGCTGCGGTCTTGGATTTTATGGCCGAAGTTATTTCTGATATATTGACTGAACAGATAAAAGCTGCTCCACTTGTAGAAAGCATTTTGGAAAGCGTTCCATTAGATGTTGATTCTCAATGTGTTAGTTTTTCAGGGGCTTTGCCTCAGCAGAGTGATGAACTTTCTAGAAAGACGCCTCCTGCGTGATGATGAGGGAAATGGGAAAAAGTTGGATAAAAATCGCTGGTCGTTGAATTTAGATGCATTCTGCTGGATAATAGTGGAACGTGTCTATATGGGTGGTTTCCCACATCCAGCTAGTGTGCTGAGGACCTTGGAGTTTTTGCTGTCAATGCTGCAGTTGGCAAATAAAGATGGCCGGATTGAAGATATATCTCCTGCAGGGAAGAGCTTGTTATCCATTGGTAGAGGTAGTAGGCAACTTGAGGCTTATGTCTATGCAATCCTCAAAAACACCAACCGAATAATATTATATTGTTTCCTTCCATCATT
Source organism: Drosera capensis (assembly GCA_001925005.1). Taxonomy (NCBI): domain Eukaryota; kingdom Viridiplantae; phylum Streptophyta; class Magnoliopsida; order Caryophyllales; family Droseraceae; genus Drosera; species Drosera capensis. The sequence continues at coordinate 73,540 of LIEC01010600.1, read as the reverse complement.
TTTGGCCTCTATTGGTGAGGATGATATCCTTTCCCCTTTAGGATTACAGAGTGATCCTAGAAAAGCACCCAACTCAAACTCTGTTAGTGAAGAAACAAGTATTGGTATTTGCACGGTGTTGCAACTACTAGATGCTCATTTACGGATCATCTTCTGTCCTAGTAATCTGGACACTGACCTGAATTGCTGTCTCTGTATTAATTTGATCTCTCTTCTCCAGGACCAGAGACAGAACACAAGGAACATGGCTGTGGATATCCTTAAATACTTAATGGTGCATCGTAGGGCTGCCTTTGAGGATCTACTGGTGTCTAAGCCAAACCAAGGGCAGCGCCTGGATGTAATGCATGGAGGCTTTGATAAACTTTTGACTGGAGCATTATCTAGCTTCTTTGAGTGGTTTAAGAGGTCTGAACAGACAGTCAGCAAAGTGTTGGAGCAATGCGCAGGGATTATGTGGGTGCAGTACATTGCAGGTTCAGCTAAGTTTCCTGGAATAAGAATAAAGGGGATGGAGGGTCGTCGTAGGAGGGAAATATCAAGGAAATCGAAGGAAACATCAAAACTGGATCTTAAACACTGGGATCAGGTAAATGAACGTCGGTATGCTCTTGAAGTAGTTCGTGAAGCAGTGTCTACTGAGTTGCGAGTAGTCCGGCAAGACAAATATGGATGGGTTCTTCATGCTGAAAGTGAAAGGCAGACTCATCTCCAACAACTTGTGCACGAACGTGGGATCTTTTCGATTCGCAAATCCTCTATGGAAGATTCTGAATGGCAGCTTTGCCCCATTGAAGGACCATACAGAATGCGGAAAAAGCTTGAACGCTGCAAACTGAAAATTGACTCTATGTAATGTTTTGGAGTCTGAGTTTGCATTGGAAGATGATTCTGACAGACCTAAAGATGGTAATGGACTTAATCTTTCTGATTCTGGTTCAGATCCCTTTTCTTCCCTCATTGACGGAGGGAAACAACAAAGCACAGAACAAGAGCTTTATGAAGAGTCGTCAAATAGAGGATCTGATGATGCTAGAGAACTTTCTTTTTCCAGAAATGGTCTGCAAGATGGCCGTGCGAGTAGTGTGACTGAAGCAAGTCTTCACTCTGCAGTTGATTTTGGTGCCCAGTCCAGTGCTCACTCTGGTCCAGTTTCAGAAAGTGGACTAGCAAGGTCAGAGTATGGGTCTCCATTGCAGTCTTCATCTGTGAGAACTGATGAGGTAAAAGTTACAGAGGACAAAGCTGAAAAGGAGTTGCTTGACAATGGTGAATATCTGATCAGACCTTACCTGGAGCCTCTCGAGAGGATACGCTTCAGATACAACTGTGAGCGAGTTGTTGGTCTAGACAAACATGATGGTATATTCTTGATTGGAGGACTTTCTTTATACCTCATTGAGAACTTTTACATTGATGATTCTGGATGCATCTGCGAAAAGGAATCCGAGGATGAGTTATCTGTAATCGATCAAGCATTGGGTGTAAAGAAGGATGCGCCCTTTATGGATTTTCAGTCCAAGTCAACTTCATCTTGGTGTGCTAATGTGAAACCTTCAGCTGGAGGTAGAGCTTGGGCTTACAATGGTGGTGCATGGGGAAAGGAAAAGGTGTGTAGTAGTGGTAATTTACCCCATCTGTGGCGCATGTGGAAACTTGATAGTGTTCATGAAATGCTGAAGCGTGATTACCAGCTGCGGCCTGTTGCTATTGAGATATTTAGCATGGATGGGTGTAATGATCTGTTGGTTTTCCACAAAAAGGAGAGAGAAGATGTGTTCAAAAATTTAGTTGCCCTGAATCTTCCAAGAAATAGCATGTAAGTTTGTCAGTTCTGTTCTTTGTGTGTTATTGGTTATATTTTCTTGACCTGATGTTTGATTCTGTCTGTCTTGTGGAGTTTCGATCAAGATGTGCCTCTATAGGGCTTCACTTTAACCATCTTTAATTTTTCTCCCCTTGCCATCCCTTCTCACTCTTGTCTGATCATCATTGTTGATCGTGTAATATATACGAGAATCCTGTCAGAGGATGTGAGCCTTTTGGCGCAAGAGAGAATAAATGAGTAAGAGATACGAAACGGAGGGGGCCAAGCAGAGTTGAACATGTTCTTTTCCGAAACCTAATCCTGATTAACTCAAGCATGAATGACTTTCTAATTTACTGAAATGAGAAATGAGCTCTCTTTGCAACTTCACTGTTACCCTCATATCTCCTGGTGTGCCCTAACCTGTCCCTTGTAATTTTGTGCTGTCTTCTAAGATAGTTTGCTGGATCCTGATTTTTGGAAAGATTCTTATTCCTTTAAGTTGATACTTAATTGATAAACATGACTCTAATTATGTTTCCCACAACAGGCTGGACACAACCATTTCGGGGTCAGCAAAGCCAGAGAGCAGTGAAGGAGGCCGCCTTTTCAAGATAATGGCAAAATCATTCTCTAAAAGATGGCAAAATGGCGAAATTAGCAATTTTCAGTATCTCATGCATCTCAACACGTTGGCTGGACGTGGATACAGTGATCTGACCCAATATCCAGTGTTTCCATGGGTTCTTGCGGATTATGAGAGTGACACATTAGACTTGACAGATGCTAATACTTTCCGCAGACTTGACAAACCAATGGGTTGTCAAACACTAGAGGGAGAGGAAGAATTTAGGAAAAGGTTGGTTGTGGACGTATGTTTATGCTTGCTCTTGTTGCTCCCGTCCTTTTGACCTTTTTTTTTTCATTTTGTGTTGTATGTATGAAGTCTATACCTGTTTCCGACATCTCTTCCAGTTGTGATTACACATTGTTTTATTTGTGCTTATGTGGCCTTTCTTTTTATTTTGCCCTTGATTGTCATAGATATGAGAGCTGGGATGATCCGGAGGTCCCTAAGTTTCATTATGGCTCGCATTATTCTAGTGCTGGAATAGTTCTGTTTTATCTGGTTCGCCTTCCTCCATTCAGTGGTGAAAACCAAAAGCTCCAAGGGGGACAATTTGATCATGCTGACCGTCTTTTCAATAGTATTCGTGATACATGGTTAAGTGCAGCTGGAAAAGGGAACACTTCTGATGTCAAAGAGTTGATTCCGGAGTTCTTTTACATGCCGGAGTTCCTTGAAAATCGGTTCAAGCTTGATTTAGGAGAGAAGCAATCTGGAGAAAAGGTCTGGATTTCCAACTTTCACGCTGTTGAATATGATCTTTGACATTTTTTTCTTTCAATATTTTGGTTCTATTGGGGAACTCCAAATAATTAATTACATTGCTTGACACTTGACTCCCCTTTTTTATGATTTGTGGGTGTTTATCAGGTTAGTGATGTTGGACTGCCTCCTTGGGCGAAAGGTAGTGCAAGAGAATTCATAAGAAGGCATATAGAGAAGCACTGGAATCAGATTATGTTTCAGAAAATCTACATCACTGGATTGACCTCATTTTCGGATACAAGCAAAGAGGCAAGGTTGGTGGCATCTTATCGTTATTTATTACTAGTAGATCCTTCCCC
>LIEC01010600.1:20770-70021 GCA_001925005.1 Drosera capensis | reverse complement strand
CTGCTTACTGCCTGTTTTCAGCTTTTAAACATCCATCCATCCATCTACCAAGTCGATGGCTAATTGTCACTACCTGCCATGAATTATTTTGTTGGAGAGTTTCTTAGACTTTGATTCTTATATTATCTCATGACTGATACTATATTGCTCACTTTATTGCTTTGGTTAATGGTTCTTACAGTGTTAATTATGAATATTTCTTTTGTTGTTTTGATGTTTTATTGGATTTTGTGTAATGAGCTTTGTGCGTGCTGAGTTTTTATAACTTCAATATAGCTCCCATATTTTGTTAAAGTTAGGGGAGTTTATTGTAACAAGTGCCAAGTGTTATTGATCGATTGCCTGTGGCAGTGAAAAAGAGATCAGTATTTTCTGTGTTTTCCATATATGAACTGTCATAACTATTTTGGGACTGGTCTAAATAACGTTGGATGCAGGAAATTCTATAATTTAGTTGAAGTTTGGTCTACTTAAATATAAAAATACAGTATCTATTTTATGAGACCGTTCTCTTGTTTCTACGTGTTTCTACAAGGAAAATTCGGATTCCGGGCAGGCTGCAGAGGAAGCTGTCAATGTCCTCCATTTTATACTTGTTGTTTATTTACTGGTGATTATCTTGTCTGCTTGGCAGGCTGCAGAGGAAGCTGTCAATGTCTTCTATCATTACACATACGAGGGGAATGTAGACATTGATTCAGTCACGGATCCCGCGATGAAAGCTTCGATTCTGGCTCAAATCAACCATTTCGGCCAGACACCAAAACAACTGTTTGTCAAACCCCATTTGAAGCGACAAACTTATATGAAACGATCTCCTCATCCGCTTAAGCACTCAACCTACCTTGTTCCTCTTGAAGTGCGCAAGAGCTCATCCTCCATAGTACAGATTGCTTATGTCAATGACAAGATCCTCATTGCAGGGCCAAATACCCTGATTAAACCTAGAACACACACGAAATATGTAGCCTGGGGTTTCTCCGACCGCAGCTTGAGATTCATTAGCCTTGACCAAGACAAACTTTTGTCTACACATGAGAATCTTCATGGCGGAAACAGAATCCAATGTGCTGGTGTCAGCCACGACGGTCAGATTTTGGTTACAGGAGGTGATGAAGGGTTAGTCTCTGTTTGGAGAATCAGCAAGGACTTGCCCCGCCGGGTGCGTCACTTGAGGCTTGAGAAAGCACTCTGTGGTCACACAGACAAAATCTCTTGCCTTTATGTGAGCCAGCCTTACATGTTGATCGTCACAGGATCGGATGACTGCTCTGTCATCATGTGGGATCTGAGCTCATTGGCTTTCGTGAGGCAGCTCCCTGAGTTCCCCTCTCCAGTCTCCGCTGTCTATGTGAATGACTTGACCGGTGAGATTCTTACAGCAGCTGGTGTACTGCTTGCTATTTGGAGTGTCAATGGTGACTGTCTTGCGGTGATCAACACTTCACAGCTCCCATCAGATCTCATTCTCTCTGTCACGAGCTGCACATTATCTGATTGGCTAGACACCAACTGGTATGTCACCGGCCACCAGAGTGGGGCTGTCAAGGTATGGAAACTGGTTCATAACTCCGATGGAGACAGCACACACATGAGACTCCGTGCCAATGCTGCATTCGGTTTGTCGCTAGGAGATCGAGCACCTGAATATAAGCTGGTGCTTCACAAGGTGCTGAAGTCTCATAAGCACCCGGTTACAGCGGTCCATCTCACAAATGACCTCAAGCAGTTGTTGACTGGGGACTCTGGCGGTCACTTGCTGTCGTGGACCTTGCCCGAGGATAGCATGAGGGGTTCATCCAATCATGGCTAACGGGTAAACTTTTAATGGATTCATTTTTTACCTCATTCCAGCATCCACAGGTATACAGGTTCCCCTGGTGGAACATTGTCATGGTGTTCTATGAGCCATCCTCGGCAGCTGAGCTGTCGAAGGGATCAAAGGGGATATACAACTAACACGCTTGAACTCTGATGATGCTGAATGCCTGGTCCGCGAGCCATCTGATTCAGGGTCGTGATAAGGGGGCCATGCTGTTTTGTGTAGATGGGTTGCGGTTGTGCGACAATGTGATAACAGTTGAGCTGTGTGTAGATGTAAATAGCAAGGTGGTAGCTGAGATGGTGTAATCAGACTTTGTATGGTTGGAGTTTGCGTGTTGGTTGTGCCTGTTTTTTTCGAGACATTTGATGGCCGATTGATCATTAGGTCGTCGAGATCATCTGCCTGAGTTTATGCCGAGGGTTGAGCCGCCCTTGGATTATGGCCTCTATTCTTTTTGGATGAATGCATTCAGGCATTCGCGTGCTGATTTTGTTTGTGTATTCTTATGGCCTTTATGATCGTTTTCTGGATCATTTTTGTCTCAAGCGGTCACTTGCGTAAATACTGTAAATTAAAAGTCAAATTGTCCCAACATAAATGGGACAGCGTCGTAATCTTGTATTTTGCACCTTATCGTCAATGGTAGAAACATTTAGTCTATCTTGAATCCTCGCGTTGGTCGTTGTGAACCCTTTGACGTACATCATTGATAATTTGATTGATAATTTGGTGGGATTGTAACTTGTTCTTGGAAAGGTGATTTAGCGGGTCTTTTAGTCGATTTGTATGCTCCAGAAGTTGTATTTAGAAAAGCCATCCCTCCCTGGGTTTTCCTATTTTGTTGCTTCAAACTTCTCAATAGATTCATTCTGCCGCAAGCCTAGCTCGGCTTACGCATTGATCGGAAGAACTCTCTTCAATCGCCCATGATTGAGAGGGCGAGATTCAGAACAACTAAACGATAACACTTTGATTCTCGGTTCTATTTTTGGAAACATTTGGTGTCATTTTATACGGGTTCTCCCGAGAGATAGGGTCAAAATTGAGAAAAGTAAGCGAAATAAAAAAAGAGGGAAAAATAATAAACAAGTTCTTATATGAGGTTTAGACATAACTAAAAACAGAGGTCTATAATAGATAGATATTTGAAATATGAGTTGTCCCATGATAATCCTGGTTACTACTATCGGTCTTTTTTTGTTTTCTATTTCCCCAAAACTGTAAAACACAGTGGAAATTTCTATATAAAAAAAAGAACATAGTCCAAATTCTGAGAAAATGAAATATATGTTCCGCTCGGTCATGAACTCCACTTGCTTGCTATGTATTATTGCATAGTATATAAGAAGACATCTAGTATGTTCTTATAGGTAGTGGAATAGACCAAATAGAAAACTATGTTGAAATTAGTCATAAGACATAAAAGGTACGGAGTTTCAATCGGAGCAGCGCCATCCTGAGAGCGTAGGGACTGTCTGGCACTCTATTTGCAATAGGCTATTTTAAAATTTATCAGTGTAATTCAAGTGAATAATGAATTTTAACACAATGATATTCTTTGTAGAGTATTGAGATGGTCTGCAGCAGAGAGTCAAACTTTGAGAGTTTATCTCTATTTGCTATTGTGATTTATTCCTAACAGTTCTAATAGCTCATAACAATGAAAAGCAAATAAAGAACACAAGATTTATACTGGTTCAGACACTCGTTATCAACTAATAACTGAGAGCTTAGTCTAGTCTTCCCATGCTGATCAATTTAGTCAATCCAAAAGATGGGTTTACTATCTTCTTGTTTTTGGCATATAAGACAACCCCTTTACAAGGTAACTAACTTGTCAAAGGCGAAAAACCTAGATCCTTGCATTGATCATTCACTGAACTGTGCTGTAGCTTTTGTTCTTGGTCCACTAGATCCAGGCTACTACAGAGAATTTCGACTAAGTAACTAAGATACAATGCTCTCTCTGTGGTCACCTGATTTCGAGCATTTAACCTAGACTGTAGAAACCTATCTATTTTCCAACCTAAGCACACCAAGAACATCATGGCTAATACTCTTAAGTTTTGTTCATCATTTTTTATACAACTGCAGAGATTGCACATTCCTATAAATCTTTCCCTAAATTGATGCTAACAAAACTTCTAAGTAAAACAACAAGTTAACTCTCTAGATTACATTGTTTGATAAAACAAAACAAACTCAATCTAATTTCTTAGACTAATATGTAGCAAGGGGTGTATGCCTTCTACTTATGATACTCACTGTCTTTGCTTCGCTTGTAAGGCTGATCCTCAGATGTTCTGTAATGCTTTCTCTTCTCCACATTGGGCTATTTCTCTGTAATGCTCCCCTGATGGCCTCTCCCTTTGAGACCTTTGGCTTGACGACCTCTTCTCGTGAGGCCTCTGTACCTTTGTAGCCCTTTCTCCTTCTGCTACTACTGTTGATTTTCTTTTGAGTTCGTCCGCCTTCTTTCTGCTTGTCTTCTCTACTGTCTTGTTCCCATAAGACCTTGTTGCCTCTTTCCCTTTCTCTGGTGCTTTTTCCTCCTTTTTATTAGCATTGATTGTAACTATAAGGGCTTTGATTACAGTTTTGAGTGCTTTTATTTCAAAATTTATAGTCTGCTGAGCAATTGTGGCTTTGGCAACTTCAAGTTGAAGCTTGTTTTCCGGCAAGCCAAGCCTTGTGTCATTGTTGTGAATGTGCTTCGTAAGCTGCTGCTGGTTGGTCTTCAAGGACGCTTGCAGTTTGCGCAGATCAACTAAGTGTTGTCCCCTTAACTTGTTCAAATTTGAGGAGCTTAACTTGTACTACTGAAGATTTAGGGTATTAGCCCTATGTATTTGATCTATAAGATCTTCACCCATATTGGAGGTCAAGTATGATAAGTTAGGTGAATTCTACTTGCTCAGTAGTCTACAATAGTTTCTTCTGTGGTACCTCTGCTACATCCCTAATTAGTGATGTAGTTGAGGAGCTCTCATTTATTGGTGATTCCTTTGCTACTGTTTTCTTCTATATTATTGATTTAGATCGGGGTAGCCTCTACTGTTAGGGACTCGACTGCGGGTGACTCTGTTGCTGGCTCTTTTGTAAAAGATGGTTCTGCCGTTAATTGCTCTTGTGTCCCTTCTTCAGTTATCTCATCAATGATGTCATTATCATCATGGCCTTCTAGTTGTGGAAATTCATCATCACCATCATCATCATCTTCTGATGGTTGTACTTTGTCGATTATTGGCCTTGACAGATAATAATAAATCTCCAAGGTCGCTACCCTGACATGCTTGTCTACCAGCCTCTTCAGTTCAGCCTCCACTTTTAGAGTGTGCATAAATTTGACATGTTACAGTTGTGCTTGTCTGTGCCTTCTTGTCTTGAGGGTAGAGTCTTTGATCTCAAGAACTCCACTGAACAATTCAATGGGCCTCTTCTTCTTATTGGCCTTCATTTTTTTGAATTTGGACCATCTGATAGATTTGTGCCTCTGTCATGGCATTAACTATTCTAATTTCTATTCTTGAGCCATCTATATCTATCCTATATCTTGTGGTTGGTCCTGATGGAATGAGCCTTGGCCTTACAGCTTTGGATGTCCTCTTGATTGGGAGTTTGTGCTACTTGATGAACTTTTGGATCATTGCTTTCTTCTGAGGCTTGCCTAGCATTTCATTAGTCTTTACTATGTGTTTCAGAACCTTTTCTTGTATGGCTTAGACCGTCTATATTTCATCAGTCCTCTTGAGATTATGTGGTTCTTGTTGTTGTTGTGGCTCATGCTTCTGATGCAGTTAAGGGTTGATCAGTTTCAATCACAGCCAATTCCCATTCTTACATTAGGGATAGAAATGATTGTTGTTGTGAATGTCTCAGTTGCAACAGTCCTTATTATCAACGTACTTGCAGTAGAGGTGCTTTGTAGTTGATCAGTCTGCATCCTTCTGAGTTTGGTTTTAATGACTTCAATCTCCCTTCTTGTGTAGTTCTATGCACCTAGCTCTTGTCTGAGCTTTACTTGTGGTCCTTCTCTGACTTACTGGTAGCTTTTCTAAGCTTCTAGAATGAGGTTCTTGAGGTTTTCATTAACACCACCCTTTAGATACTTCAGTGCTATGTTTGCATCATGAAATGTTGCAATCTTGGGTTCTGTTGGCGGTATGAAATTTGAGGATGGTCCCTTAATTGCCACTACAGTTAGTGGTCTTTGAGAACTAGCTTCAGCACTGCTCTTTTGTTGGTGTAGATAGTACTTCTGTCTCTATTTCTATAGGCTGTCTAGTAGGGAGCTTCGATAGTGTTTCCTCTTCTGAGGTCTGCAAGACAAGCATCCTTCTTGTCTCCTTCATCTGCTTCAGTTTGACTTCTTGTGCCTTCTTGATCATCTTCCCATTGGCCTTTTCAGGCTTCTTCTTGTCGGGCTGGTTTGTAGCCTTTGTTATAGTATCCACTGCTGCTGGTTTCTTTGAGAAACCTATTGGCTGCTCCCTAATATTTTGCACATCAATCTGCTTAGCTATAGTTCATGACCTTCCTCCCTTGTCAGATAGCTTGAGTTTTTCTTTCAGAATGATGCTTATGACTCTTTCAAATAAAGGTTGTGTGGTCTCTACTGCCTTTACCAATTGATACATACGTAGCTTGGCCCGGTTAAGATTGTGCTTGATGAGTATGACACACATAATTTCTTATTGGTTAGAGGTGATCTGATCCTATGACAATTCCCTTGACATGATCACCTTCTTCACTACGTCTGTAAGTAGTTTGTGTGCTTTGGACAAATACTTCTTCATCGTTCATATTCCTTTTTTCTGTCTATCCTCGCTCAGCATTGCATGTCTCCCATCATTTATCACAAAGATTGGAATACCTTTGGGTCCTTCGTTTAGAACTTTGAAGAGCTCTTCGAAAACATTTGGACCGATGTTCATTCCAATTCGTCTGGTGGATCTGTATATGATGAATTGAAAGTCATCTACAAACTTTGTCTTTTTGATAAGTCGAGTACCGCCTTGTCATATATTCAGCTTGTCTTCTCACAGAAGTACTTGAGGCCTATGCCCTGAATCAGCTCGGATATTTCCTTCACTTTCTCTGATTCATTCCTTAATGTTTTGAAGTCAAGAATCACTCCGGTCTATTCTTCTTGTTGGGCTTCGTTGCTCTTTAGATTTGTCACTCTTAATAGGAGTGTTAGATCGGGTGTTGACCATTTTTTGAGTGAAATCAAAAAGAATTTTCAAGTTCTTGAAAGTTAGTTCTCAGAATTCGCAAACTAGGGATTTGCAGTAGAGAGCAAGAAAGAGAAATAGTATTAGAATACTTAGAGTAAGAGAGTAAACGTATTCTTGGTTGAAAGATTTTTCAAATTTATATTCTTTGGGAAAGTTATCGTTGCCATTTAACATTAAGTAGATTCAATTACTCATTTGGCTGTTGTGGAATTTTAGGCTATCAGTTTCAAAATGTTTTCTTTTCAAAAATAGAAATGTAGTAGAGTAAAAATAAAACTAGTTTGCATTACAAATGTGAAGTAAAGTAGTAGAGCATTTTGGCAATTTTATTGATTCAAATCAATCAATACCCAATTCACCTCGGAATTGAATAAATTTGCTCTCATCAAGAGACTTGTAAAAATGTCTGTAATTTATTTTTCTGTTGGATATATTCCAATTTAATGTGATCTTTTTATACATGATCTTTGATAAAATGATATATGAGATCAATATGTTTAGTCATGGCATATAAAATTGGATTTTCTGAAATTAATATTGCAGACGTGTCATCACAAAATATTGGACTTTTAGAAAATATCATACCATAGTTTGCAAGTTGTGACCTCATCCACAGTACTTATGCAGCACAGCTTCCTACAGTTGTGTATTCTGCTTCTGTAATAGAGGTTGACACCATGGCCTACTTCTTGCCTAACCATGAAATCAGTGTTGCACCAAGAAATTGACATGATCCATTTATGTTTTTCCTATCAACTCTACATCCTGCAAAGTCTGCATCTGAATAACCTTTTAGTGTAAAATCTGATTCCCTAGAATACCATATACATAGATCTGGAGTTCCTTTGAGATATCTTGGGATTCTTTTTACTACAGTGTAATGAGATTTTTTGGGATCAGATATATATGTTGCACATACGCAAACTGAGTACTGCATGTCTGGTCTGTTTGCAGTAAGGTATAAAAGTGAGCCTATTATTCATTTTTACATTGTTTGGCTTATTTCTTTTCCACTCTCATCCTTATCAATTTTTGTGGCTGCACTTATGGTTCATGTGGCTTGTATTTTTTAATCCATATTTCTTAATTTTGCTCTTCAGGTACTTGGCTTGATTTATAAAAATCTCACTTCCTAACTGTTATACCTGAAGTCCTAGAAAATATTTCAATTCTCCTATTAAATTCATTTGAAATTTAGATTTCATTAGTGCAGCAAATATCTCACACAATTTGTTATTAGTGTAGTTAAATATAATATCATCAACATATATTTGCACTAATAATACATGTTTGTTATGTTCTTAAGAAATAAGGTAGTATCTAACTTTCCTCTCTGAAAGTTATTCTCACACAGAAAAGTTAAGAGAGTTTCATATCATGCCCTTGGAGCTTGTTTCAAACCATATAATGCCTTAGACATGATGTGGATGTTCAAAATCTTCAAAACTAGGAGGCTGTTCAACGTATACCTCCTCTTGTAGCTTTCCATTTAGTAAGACACTCTTCACATCTATTTGTTGGATTTTGAATCCTTGGTATGCAACATAGACAAGGAACATTCTTATTGCTTCCAATCTTGCAACAAGGGCAAATGTTTCATCAAAATCAATTGCATCTTTTTGTGAGTTACCTTTTACCACTAGTCTGGCTTTGTTTCTGATGATTGTTCCATTTTCATCCACGTGCAACCAATAATTGGATTGGTTGTTTTTTATTCTATTTCTGATATGAAACACGCAGACAGGCACTCCCTGATTGTTGTTCTTCTAGTTTGCATAGATTCATCCTTGTATCCAATGATGTCATCTTGTGTATGTGCCTTGATCCATCTCATTTTATCTTGATCAATTGTTGTGTGTTCCAATTGTTGTTGTATTGTGGGCTGCTCTGACTCTACTGATTATTGTTCGCTTCAGTGTGTGCAGAAGACTGCTTATCCTTTTCTATAGCTTCAGGTCTCTCATCTGTATCCTGTTCATCATCTATGTATGGACATACCTCATCAAAGACATTAGCATCAGGCATGGATATTTTACATTCATCAAAGGAAATATGAACTGACTCCTCAATTGTCTATGTTTTAATGTTATATATTTAAAGGTTTTACTAGGTCTGGAGTATCCTAAGAAGGTTCCCTCATCTGTCTTAGGTCAAATTTTTCTAGATGATATTTATTATTGTTATGTATGTAGCATTTGCATCCAAAGGCATGAAAGTAGTTGACACTTGGTGTCTTTCATTTTCATAATTCATAGGGAGTTTTATTGTATAGTTTATATGTAAGACATCTATTTTGGACAGAGCATGCAATATTTATTGCTTTTGCCCAGAAACGTTTTGGCAAATTTGCATCAACAAGCACTATTTTAGCAGCTTCTATAAGTGTCATATTCTTCCTTTTTACCACACCATTTTGTTGTGGTGTTCCAGGTGTTGAAAAGTTATGTTTAATTCCATGATCATTGCGGTAAACATCTATTCCTGTTTGATCAAATTCAGTATCATGATCACTCCTGATTGTGATTATTTCAATGTCTTTCTTATTTCGAACTTGCCTTAGGAATCTAGTTAACAGACTGTAGGTTTCACTCTTTTAGTGCAAGAACATTACCCATGTATATCCTAAATAGTTATCTACTACAACCAGGGTATACTCTTTCTATTTAAACTTTCCACGTCTACTAGACCAAAAAGATACATATGCAATAGCTCTAGTATTCTACCTGAATCTAATGAGTTTAGGTGTTTGAAGCTTGTTCTGGTCTGCTTTCCCTCTTGGCATGGTCTGCATGACTTATACTTTCTGAATTTGATTTGAGAAAGTCCCCTCACTCGATTTTCAGAGGATAATTTGGTTATAGTTTTGAAATTCAAGTGAGCTAATCTCTTATGCCTTAATCAGTTTGTATCTTCAGCACCTTTCATGTAAAAGCATATTATTTATGCCGATTGTGATAAGTTGAAGTCTACTGCATAAATATTTCTTTTTCTGGTTCCAACCAACTTGACTTCTTTGGTGACTTTGCCTCTTACTTGACATGAATCATGAGTAAAAGCGGTATCATAATTTTTGTCACATAATTGACAAATGAAAAGCAGGTTATGTTCTAAACCTTTAACATAAGCTACATCTCTAAAGATTAAAGAACTTGTATCAAGGGTTCCATAACATTTAGTTTTACCTGTCTTGCCTCATCCAAAGATGACTAGGGGCCCTTCTTTCTTTCTGTAATCTTTCAGAATGTTCTTTTTCTCAATCATATGTCCAGAAAATTCACTGTTAAGGGACCATAATTCACCTTGTTGTTTCTGTAGTAGAGCATTGAAAACTTGTACATGGTACCCACTCGTATGGGTCCTTGCTTGTTAGTTTTTAGGATCCACACTTGAATGAATTATGGCCAGGTTTGCCATAGGTATAGCAGTAGACCCTTGGTCTTATTGTCTTAGGTCGTCTGTTAGTGTTTCTCCACCTCTTTTACTGCATTATGCATGTGCTGTCGAGCTTCAGATGTGGTTTCCTCCATATAGTATTGGAAGTATTGTTCCACACTGAGTAGTTTGGTGCATACTGCTGTATAGCCTTTTATTGGTTTCAATCTTATGATTCCGGACCTACTGCTCCTTGTGGTGTTCTACACCAGTTCGTACTGATACTTTGCTCAAGGATTAAACCCTTTGGATTTGAGCAATAGAGGCCTTACCTTTTTACTCTCCTTGTTCAGTAGAGCCTTTACCCTTCTGCAAGACTTTTGCAGAGGTATGTTTTACCTCTTTCTGATTGGTTGTGACATTATCAATCATTTTTTAGTGTGAAAGATCATTCAATCAGTCCTTGTAACCTAAGCTTGTCTTATCATGTAAGGATTAACCCATGTTTAACATTTTTTGCAAGTTCATGGTTTTTTCATTCCATGTATCTACCCGAGCTTGAAGCTCAACATTTCTCATTGTGAGTGTTTTCACTACTGTATTGAGAAGCTTTACTTTTTCATCTGATTTCTTCAAATCATTTGAGCCACTGCTAGGTTAGTTGTTATATAGTCAATCTCTTCATATGCTAGAGAGTAATTCTTTTTGAGATTTGTAATCAGCTCGAGATTCTCTTTATGTTTCCTTGAGAGGGAAATAAAGCTTTTAGAGGTTTCTTGAAGTGTGTCTTCTTCAATTTCTGTAAAGTAGCATCTGAGTTAGAGAAATCAAATACTTGTTGTTTTTCTTCACTCTTTGCCATGAGACAGAGCTGAGTATTGGAGATTGTGTCTTCATCATCTGAGTTTGTCTCACTCCATTTTTTAGCAGCATAGGCATTGTCCTTTTCTTTCCTTCCATAGTTCCCTTTGCTGTATTCCTGTATTCCTGTACAGCTTGTCTCCATTGTGCAGCAAAGTGTCCTGACTTTCCACAGTTATAACAGACTTCCTTCTCGTTTTCTTTGACCTTTGTTGAGAAGTTTTTCTTGAGATTTTTTTCTTAAACAGCTTTCTGAACTTCCTGTCTATCAGTGCAAGTTCTTCTGATATTGCTTGTTCATTTGCAGATGAGGTGTCACTGGTTTGCTCTTCTGTCATGGATCTCAGAATTTTATCTTAAGCCTTGAAGGTTAGAGTTTTCTTCCTATCCTCATCAATTTGTCTCTTATGCTCAAACTCCAAATTATAGGTATGCAGCACACCATATAATTGTGCATATCTTGGCAAGATCCCTGGACTCCCTTATTGCTGTGGTCTTTGTCACCCAGATCTCACCAAGCGATCTTATGCTCAAACTCCAAATTATAGGTATGCAGCACACCATATTTTTGTGCTAAGGATATCTTGGCAAGATCCCTGGATTCCCTTATTGCTGTGGTTTTTTTCCCCAAGATCTCACCAAGCAATCTCATGAACTTCAAGTTGAATTCCTTATTATCAAAAGTCTTCCCTAAAGTTTTGAGATTGTTGATGAGTACATTGAACCTCTTATAGAAGCTGGTCAAGTTCTCATCTGATCTCATTGAGACTCAATCGTACTACTGCATGAGGACATTCTTCTTGTTCTTCATGATTTCATTCGTTCCTTTATTTTTGAGCAGTAGAGCGTCCCATGCTTCCTTTGTAGTGGTTAAATAAACCACTATTTGTAACATATCATCATCAAGATGTTTAAATATTTGATTCCTAAGAGTCCTAATAGTTCATAACAATGAAAAGCAAATAAAGAACACAAAATTTATACTGGTTGAAACACTTGTTATCAACTAATAATCAAGAGCTTAGTCCAGTCTTCCCTTGATGACCAGTTTAGTCAATCCAAACGGTGAGTTCACTATCTTCTTATTTTTTGGCTTACAAGACAACCTCTTTATAAGCTAGCTAACTTGTCAAAGGCGAAGAAACTAGATTCTTGCACAGATCCTTCATTGGATTCTATTATAGCTTCTGTTCTTCAGTTTATGTTTGTACACTTGTACGTTCAATCTCTTATTCAACATCTTCTGTTCCTTGAGCTCTTTGATCCCTTTTTATAAGCTGAGAGAATGAATCCGTAACTTGTGTACTTGATCTGATTATGACAGCTTGTCACATGTGAATCTTCACTGATGTTGACAGCTCATCTTTTTCAGATCCTCGTATTGTCATTCTAAACCACAAATCTTTGATTTGATTGATCCTCAGACTTCTGTCCAATCTTAACAACCATCTCTACTGCAGTCCAGTTTCTTACAACTCAGTCTGCACTCAGTACTGTTGAGATCCCGTCTGCACCCAGTCATTGCTGCAACCTTGTTTGCATCCAAACCTGATGCAGAAAGACCAGCTGTTCGACTGTACAAACGCAGTTCTACGTACTCTATAGAGATTCTCAACATGGTTCCACTGAAACCCGATCAGGAGATTCCTGCATTTGTTTATTGTAAGAATGTTGTTTGCGAACGTCCGCCTTAAAACTCCCTTTTGCAAAGTCATTTGCAACAGCGTGGAACTCGGTCGGAAGTAGGGCTCTCAGACTAAAAGAAGTGTAAGATTCTTCGCCACAAATTACTTGATTGGATGCTATAACTTTCTTCCTGGTACTCCCCGAAATGGAAGAAAGAAAGTGCTAAAATGCCATTACAGGCTATGTGGTCTATTTCGCACAATCGACCAGCAACAGCACTAAAGCTTTGGCAGTGTGTCCAAGGCAAGAGGGCAAGTCTTGTAGAGCCTCTATTTTGACCTTTCTAGAAAGAAGTGTATTCGCTTCCTCAGATCACAAGCATTTAGGGAAGAGAGGCATTCACTTCTCTACTAGCCGCTTACTTGGGGTTGACTTCTTTATCATGTATCCTTTACTTTCTAACATGTAATCTCAATCTTCTATATATTTTCTTCTTCTTCTTTATCTTTATCTTTATCCCATCTTTCATCACCCATAAATCATCCTTCATTCTTCATCAATTTTTTCCTCATCAAGATTCATCATCATTATTATAAAATAGAAATGTTTTGAGTCAATTGTATACTACATATCGAAGGGATTTGGTTATTAGATCTATCAACGGAGGAAATCGCCTAATACGATGACCAAGTTAGAACATTTCTGATGTTCCCTTTGTAGGATTTGTTTACACAATTAGTATTACGCGTTCGTGTTGAAGATCGAGCTTTCGGCGTGAGAGTTAAGATGAAAATAATGTACGAAAATGAGGATTCATTTGGGTTGAATTATGTTGAGATCCGTTGTGAAAAAACTTGGTTCTTACTTCTTTGGCATTGTTATTAATTGGATAAACCAGTTGAGATTTATGCCACACAAGATGATTACAAAAAAAGTGATGAAATATTTGGAAAGGGTAGCGAGAACAAGTCATTAAATATTTGGAAAAGAGGGTTTCAAACCCTATGAGACTTCCAAAGCTCTCTATGCGGAGGCTAAGCGTATCACGGTGGCAGAGATCTATGTAGAGAAAAATAAAATCTCCACAGAGAAGAAAAAGAAGTTAATGAGGAAACTAATGAGGTAATTATTCAAAATCAAAAAAGTACGAGTTATGAAACTATTGATGCTCTTCTATACTACGAAGAACAATAGTGGACTGGACCCAAATACTGTACAGACGGCTGGTTATGTTACAATGAAAAAATCTAAAATTGTTGCATTCAAGGTGGATGAAGAACTAAAGGAGATAAAGGATATCATGTTTTTTCTTGAGGTAGCACAAGTTTGGATTAAGACGTTTACTGAACCCACGATGATTTATGTCGTTCAAGAGACCGACATCAATCTTTGGAGGTATACATAGAACTATCACGACGACTGAACAATAGGAAGAAATTCTCCAGTCTCATAAAGATAAAAGAACAATTCCGGCTTTTCTAATTCGTGAATTTGAAATGTAAAGTCTACGAATTTGTAATTGCTTATATATTTTGTTTTATCTTATGCATGTTTTTGAATTTTTTTTATGTATTTTCTTTTTTATCTTAGTATGTTTTATTTTGTCTTATGTATGTTTTGCTTTATCTTATGCTTGTTTTATTTTATCTTATGTAAAATTTGTTTGTAATGAACAAAGAATCTGATGTGCTATTGAAGTAATATCTTATCTAAGAATGTGATCTTGAATCTAATTTGGAAAGGTGAAATGTATATGTTTGGATATTAGAATTATTATGAAGATTTTATTAGATATTATTTTATATATGAATATCCTTGTTTTCTGTTTTAGAATAATTAATTAGACATTATGTTTTCTATTTAACTTATTTTTTAGGGATGAACACGGAAAGGGACGGGCCGTCTCCGTACCGACATTTCGGTTCCTTTGAATTTCCTGTATCAATTCTCAATTTTTCGGCCCAGGAAACCTGATATTTTGGTCCCTTTGATACAAATTCAAGAAATAAATTAAACTAAATATGTATCGATGCTCATTATCAAAATCAGTTATCATCGTTTTATCCAAAAAATAAAATTAATATCAAGAAAGAAAAGAATAGCTTTGCACTTATTAAAAAAAAAAAGAGTTGTAGCTTACATTGCATGAGTAACACTAAACGAACAAACAATGTAACCATTAAATTCGGAACATGAATGATAAGCACATGTAAAAGTAAAAGCAATGAATATCAAAAGACAAAAAACAATAATTTGTCAAACACAATATCAAAAAATTAAACCGTCAACCATATGAAGCAAAGTAATTTCAGCCCCAACATTGAAAAAAACAAACAACGCGAACTTCGTGAAGCACCAAAATAGAAGAAAAAAGAAAGAGCAAAAGGAGGACTAAAAAGGTAAGGGAGAAAGGAGGCCTGAAGTTGAAACAATTACAAAAACTATAACTTACAACATCAAAATCCCATGATTCAAAGTCTTATCATGTATACTCCAGACATACTGAAATATTATATCATAATATACACTTGAGTATATAAACAAGCAATTATTCAAAGATATTACACATTAAATCATAATATAAAATTATTTTAGCTAGCTGGTTCGGTTCAGGCCAACCGATAAGGTTCTTGAGAACTTTTTTCCGTAACGAACCAAAAATTCAGTTCCAATAAATTACTCATCCCGTCTCGTCCTAACTTGATTGATACCATGTTGATACGGTCCAATTCATTTTCATTCTGGTTCGATTCGGACGGTTCAAGAACATTTTGCACGTCCTTTATATTTTCTATTGTAATCTTTTCTTATCGTGTACTTGATTACACTCTATAAATATAGTATGTCTTCATCAATAATATCATCATGTTCTTTCCTTCTATTTTTTTTTGTAACATCGTATTAGAGTCTTTGTATCGATCTAACCTAACTTACTTTCTATTATAAGTTTTTTATATTTTACTGTTCTATAAATATAAAATACGTCTTAATCTATAATATCGTCATATTCTTCTCTTTTGTTTTATTTTGTAACAGTATATATCCATTAAAGGGGAAAGAGTATATGTATTCGAAGGGCAAAAACCCAAAAAAAAAAAAAGAAGAAAGAAACTTGTTGGGCTCGTATTTAAATGAAAGGCGTTAGGCACCTATAAGCCAGACAAAGGCGCTAGGCGCGTTTTGTGGTGGGACATGTCCACCGCTTCCTCTTTCTACCCCACGAAAACCATCCTAATTTGCAAAAAAAGAAACTTCTTTGGTGTAATACTTCACAAATTTTCTTCTTTATTTACTTTTTATAGGGAAAATTGGGCAAATGTATCCATTATAGTTTTCAGCACCTGTGAGTTGTATCAATGATTTTGTGTATTGTAATGTGTCCATTTTAATTTCATACATATAAATTATAAATATCGAAATAAGTATCGAAAGATAAATAAAATTTCCATTAGGTATTTAGCATAGTTGCCTTTTTAGTCTATTTCGAAAAAAAATTAAAAAATCCCATGTTTGCCTTGTATACAACGAGAAAGGTCATATGATCTCTGCGGAACGTATATATTTTTAGGCTTTCAGTGCTTTTTTCCCCATTTTTGTAGAGGTGTCTGTTTTTGTATCAGGAATGTGATTGGATTGAGTAAAAGTTCTTCTTTCTCTTTGGTTAAAACACACTTTCGAACTTGATTATAACTCTTTCAATCACGCATCCCGTTCAAGTGCCAATCGCTTAGGCATCCTGTTCAAGTGCATATCCATTTTGCATAGCAGCAAAGTGGAAGAAGAAGTGGAATCCGGAAGTTCATTTGGTGATCACCACCATAGTCATGTAAGTACGACGGATAAAGCTATGAATTAGAGCGTGACTTCCTAGGTGGAGTCTGTATGTTCGTCCTTGTACTGTAAGATTACATCGTACATGAAAATTAGAAGTTAGTCCGCAAATACAGGTTTATCAAAAAGGAGTCTGAGGTTCAAAATAGTGGTCTAGGGGATCATCCCCACTCCACATGACAAGCGGCCCGGACCAACAAGGCCAATGTGCATGAGGTCAAGAGTTCAAATCTGTCGAGTGACAAGCTTCTTTGATGGATCCCAAAGGGAAATCCGTTGGGGTTTCCTTAAAAAAAATAGAGGCTTGGCTTTTTTCTCTTTTTTTTTTTTTCTTTTTTTAACAGCTTGGCCACAGACCTGCTCTGTTCTTGAACCACCGTTTGCTTGCAGAAGTGGTCTTCAAGCGATTAAACGACCAAGTGAGTCTGTCATAGCGTTGAAGACAAATATAAACGGAAGTAATGTGCTTTCTTGGATCCCTCTCGCTCCGACATACCAGAGGAATCAAAACAAAGTTCAAAGTATCACTGATTATATTTTGTATGATTCAAAACACAACCATGTTCTTCAAAGGAGAACCTGATTGATTTATGTTAGTTTACATGTCTTTTTCCCATATCATTGTGCATGAAAGTGAGTGAACATGGCTTGGTGCAATGATAATAGCACTTTGCACACGGTCGTTGACGACATATAACGAAAGGAACCTAATGTATCCTGCACAAGTTTTGATATGTTTAGGTAAGATGTTTTGATACAGCCATACAGGGACTACTATATTAAAACTGATAGCATGCCATGGTATCTTTGAAGCCTATATGTTGGTTATGCCTTTCAGGACCTTCCTCCATGCTTTGCGCTTGCTGCTATATATCAGTGCTTCCATAACTCAGGTATGTCGTTTCACTAATGAATTAAATGATATCGCTGTAAGATATCCTAGTCTTAGGCGTCATGTGTGACCCATTGACATTCTCAGATTTCTAAATGAAGTAAATTGAATGAGATCCGACATTCAGAAAACAGAACTTCTTAATCGATATTGCTTCTGATTTGCATTATTCCCATGTGTTTCAGTTGCAAAAAATCCCCAGTTTTCGGTGGCCTCTTGCTGTGATCCTAATAGGCCAAAACTAAAGTCAATTACATGATACAAGCATGCAGAGTCAAGTACATGGTTTGTGGCTAACTCGTGATTATATTCAATCTTTCTCCTTTTTGCCCACATATCAATCTGCTGATTATATGTTTGGTCACACACTCAATGCATTATTAAGGCGAGTTTGAATATTATATCATCCTAATAGCTCGAGTCTCAAGACCCCTATGCATAAGTTTGTAATCCTTCTTTGCTCTTCAGTTCATTCAAGCTCACTCGTTGGCTTCTTCTCTCATTTTAACTACGAAAATAATGCGGTATCACACATGTACGAGTTATGCTGTGCAATACTTCTTCGAGGGAACTCAAAGACATCGTCATTACGTCTTCGTTTGGTCTGACTTCGGATAGCGAGTGATTGGATCGTGTTGACAGCTTCTACCTGGCGGGCCGGTATGTAACACCTTCTGTTACAAAGGTATTTATCTGCCAAAGTATCTATCCATAAGTCACTGGGCATTTTTGCGCCAGTGCGCACACCAGTGTGTCCTTACGAATCTTGAGTTATGTCTTGGAGATAGCAGATTACTTAGGCAAATTATATCAGGTGATGCGATATCCAACATTTGAACCCCAAGCCACATCGTTAGAAGGAAGAGTGTTTTATTATTGAGTCAATTCTTCTTCATTTTATATGTACACCAAGGTGTAAAATATAAATGAAACTTGGTATGTGCTTGTATTTTGCAATTTAAAGACGACATAAGACTACAATTTTCAAGTTTTCTACATATCAACTTCAGGGAAAAGCTCCCCTTTAAGTGATGGAGCAATCCATTGTATCTGCATATAAGTGATCTCCCACAAATCGTCATTTTCCCTAGGTACGAGAATGTCATTATCCTTCATGGCCGCGATAATCTTCTTCAATAACTCCGGCACGACTTCCTCCATCTTTGATGGTCCATGCTTGCCCAAGTCGGCCTTCATACAAGTATCCATTCTCCTCAACACCCCGAGCCAAAACGAGCTGAAGCCTGGATTCTCAGCAATCAGCCTCAGGTAATGTAAGAGCACGTCAGTGAGCACCTCCATTGCGTTCTTTAGAGTGCCTTCCATGCTTCTCATCTCCTTCTCCGCATTAGCCCTTGTTGAGTATTCGAGCATTTTCTCATGCAGATCGTCGACCATGGTAAAAATGACAATGGCGAAGCTGCTTATGCAGTTAGCGGGTGTCAAGTCCAGCTCGTTCCCCAAGATAAAGCTCTTCTTCAAGGAGGAAACCGCGTGGTTTCTTACCTCTTCACGACGTGCCAAGCTAGTCTTTCTCAGTGCCTCCCCGAGCTTCACGAACAGGTTCATTGTGAAATTCCCGGACCTCATCGTGTTCTCTTCAGTTGACGATGAGCTAGCCTTGCTCATTGTGGTGCCTGGATCAGAGAAGCTCCTCTGCCATTTCGCAAGTCCTTTGACCGAGTTAGCCATCAAGTCTAGTATCTTGACATTTTTGTCAACCGGACTGTTCTTCAGTGCAACGAAGGCAAACGCACAGTCAATGCAGTAGGCATAGTTGGTGCGAGAAACATGTGTGCCATCGAGCAATAAGTTGATGATCGTCTCGACTCCTTGGTCGTAGGAGTCTGGTCGACGACCTGTGACTGAGAGAAGATGAAAAAGGGACTTCCAACCGAGCTGAGTCTGCACATTAGCCGGGTAGTTGTTGAGGATCTTGCAAACTGTCTGCATTATGGCATCGGAACAAGTCTCCAAGATTTCCATATCATACTTCCACATAAGATTTATAGACTTGAAAATGAGCTCTTCGAAATTGTTCTCAGATTGGTACGACGAAAGGATCTTCAAGCAGAGCTTCAAGAGATCTATGATTGCCTTCTCCGCGAATGGGACAGGAGAGAACATCGGAAACTGAGCTACTGAGATCATATACTCATGGTAAGCGGGCCAAAACTTCGTGTATCTATGAAGGTTGACCAAACCAAGAACCAATATCAAATCCCAACAGAATCCTACTGTCTCTTCTTCTTCAACAGCTGTGCTAAATTTTTGCCCCTTTCCTGCAGCAGCGAATATCAAAGATCGTCCGAGATTCAACAATGCATCCTCGGGTAAGAAAGCCGAGTTGCTGAAGATGCTCCCAATCTTGCACTGCTGTATGACTTTGAGGTTTTGCTCAAACTCACTGCCTCCGAGAACCAAAGAATCCTCTCCATTCTCCATGGCAAGGAAATGAGAGAAGCGACCGATGGTGCTAGCCTTTTGGCTTTGGCCTCCGAATCCAGTACCGTTTTGTAAACCTGCTCTCGCTGACCTCGGTGTAGAATCTGATGGCTCATCCACCAAAAGCGCATCAGGATCAACCACTGATTGTGGAAGTAATTTGAGCCTTTTCAGTTTCAACAAACAATCCACTATGTTCCTCCAAGCATCACGAATCGATCCGCCAAACTTATTGACCACTGTGAAAATGGCAAGAGTTGCCATTCTCGGCTTCAAGTCATTCGCGAATATGTAGAGAGTCTCCTCCGGAGATGCATAGGGATTCAGTAACGTGGTAAACTTGCAGAACGAAGCTATCAGCTCATCAAGAATATCCTCTAAGCCAAACTGAGCTATCCTTGCCACAGAGATTAGGCCTTCAATGCACTCGTTCAATATGTCATCCTCTTCGGCGTGCTCAAAAACTGCAGAAATAACAGCAACAGACGGTCCAGCTATGTTTGCGAACATATCTCTTGCTAGTTTAGGATTAAACTCGGACGTCACAAAAGGCTCTATTGCCTTGGATCTGTTCATAAGCTCTATCCATCTGTTCGGGTTCATCTCAGCTGGCAACCCTGCTTGACCAAAGACTGTGATGGCATTGTTTGCGATCGACTGAAATAGTTCGGACAAATACTCCCTAGGAAGATCTTTTCCTCCATTGATTGCTCTATTGTTTCTAATGAACTCGTCCTCCGTCATCTTCTTCTTTACTTGCGGGTTATGCTGATCCGTGTTCAACATGATCAGAGAGTAACATAGAATGTAGACGACATCCTTGCTTTCAAATAAGTCCGAAGATTGTTGTTCATAGAATTGCTCGGAAAATGCTTCGAGTATCCTTTCTACCTTTTGAGACTCTCCAGGTAGCCGGAATGTCTCCAGATAAGTCCTGAGAGCACTGTCGAGTAACATACCGGTGAAGTCGAAAGTTTGAGTGAATTCTTTGAGCACGTGAATGTGGAACTCATCTGGGTCTCTAAAATAATCCCCAATCATAGTCTTGTCTAGCCCAGGAGTGAACTTAAAGAAGTAAGCGAAGGCCTTCGCCTCGGGAGAATCTGGGATCAGATTAGAGAGCTTCAGATACTCCAATCCTTTCTTGTCATCTAAATTGAAATGACTTCCGGCTATCAATATCTTCTTCTTTTGGTTCTTCTTCACTCTCAACGACTCCACCCATCCATCTGTATCTTTTTCTCCCTTGGGACTCTCTTCCCAGAATGGCGTGTATACCGAGACATCGACTTCATATGGTCCACACGACCCTACGGAACCAGCTTTATCGACATTATCTGCAATGGCATGAATCAGTAGCATCAACCCTTCGAGCGCCTGGACTTGTATGCTCGTCAGAGGGTTATCCATTGGAAAGGCATGCTTGCAAAGCAACCTTCCTATTTCTTCGAACAGGTTGCCGCATATGAAAGAGCAATCATAGTTCAGATAAGCCTCGAATAAGAATGTTGGTTGCATGCATAAGTTTATTACTCCTTCCAGTGCGACTTCCTTAAGCTGAACTGAACTACCATGAGCTGCGATTTTCAACAGCACATAGGTGAAGAATGCCTCTAGTTGGAGCCGAACAGAACTGCACAACTGACAGTCGAAATGAGCCAATGGCGTGCGAAAAAGCTGCTGGTAAACATTCTAAAACTGATGGAATAAGAAAGAATATGCATGTGCATACCTGCGAAGAAAGTGATAAATATTGAGAACGGTGCTACAAATCATGGACAGAACAAGCGGACTGGAACACGTCCCGTAATGTATCAGATGATGAAACAGGTCGTCTTGTATGATCCTCAGAAGCTTAGGATGTTTCGTGATGACATCTCCGCTTAACTCCAATGCAGTGTTGATTAAAACGAGCCCGAAAACCTGAACATCCTCATCAGTTCTCTGAGAAGATATTCCCTGTGTCTCGAAAATCTCCACCACATTCAACAATGAGCACAAGAAGTGAAATATATCGACCGCACAACGAACCCCATAACCTGAATCAACATCGTTACCTGCATCCAAATCTTCGTCATCTGATTCACTCGCCTTCTGGTCTTGCTTCTTCTCACATTCAATCTCAGGCAGGCGAGAGTAGACGATCTGGAGTATCTCATGCATGGTATTCTTTCCATTTCTTTGCAGCAAATCGCCTTTGCGCTGCGCTTGTTGCACGACGTGGAAACATGTGTTGACAACGGTGCAAACAGCATCGTCTGAGAGCAAAATTGACGCCGGATGGCTCATTATTCCTAGCAAAAGCTATGAAAATATGAAAAGGGTCAGTGAAAAAAACATCTTGTAAGATGGATTTCAGCAATTTAGACAGCTGATACAGCATTGTAACAAATCAGTGATGAAAAGTATGATAGTTTATGTATTGGATATATCAGCAATTGCGTCATTGTTATGATAGTCATACAAAAATGTGATCTGATAAATTTTATTCAACAAATACTGTATTCGTTGAAATATTCTGTTCTTATAGACAGAGATTTTGTTACTATATAGAATGCATCAAGGGAGCTCTATTTGATGATGGATCCGCCTCTAACCTGTAGTATTTTCATCATAATGGCCTCTACATAGGCCGTCTCGGACTTCTCCAATCGACATCCAGTTGCAGCACCAACAAGGACATTCATAATTTCCTTAGCTCCCAGGGTCCTCTCGTCGAATATCTCAAGCCTCAAAATCTTGATGATAGAAGATAATGCAACCCCGGTGGCAAGAGCAGGGACCTCGTCGCTCTGAATCACGTCCAAGAACGGAGACATATAAATGGATGGATCCACGTTCCTCCATTCCTGTCGCGGGTTGAAAATGAGAGATCGTAAGGATCTCAAGGAATGCTGAAGCGAGACATTGTTGTTACTATATGTTTCGTCCGTGGTTGATGGATCACAGCTTCGTCTCAGCGCAGCCAGAACCGCACATAGCTCGGTGTTTAGCACGCATGAGACATCGATCTTTCTTCTCCTCTTGATATTTGACATATTTTCCTCTTCACTTGGCTTCAATCTTCACATTATTTGCTCTGTTTTCTTCTTTAGTTTATTGTTATTCATGTGTTCTGCTTTTGGTGGTTTTTTTTTTTAATGCTAGTTATGTTCTTTGATCTTTTCACAGATACTCAAGGAAAAAAAAAAGGGGTTTGCCGCAAATTCTGCTTTGTTTGTTGAAAATAGACACGATTAAATGCTAAATTGGGCTTAGTAACCAGAGATTTAGAATAATGCGAGGAAGTACCAATCCCCTTCTTTATGAACTGTTGTTCACCTTACAAATTCTGAGGTGAACGGTAAAAAGGTTCGAGGTAATAATGTGCAAAATTAGAGTTTTATCTTTTCAAAAAAGAAAGAAAGAAAGAAAGAAAGAATAAAGAAAATGATTAAGGGATAGAAAGTGTTTATAAGTGTTTATGGTTGATAATGATATGTTGTAACCGATTATAATCTTATAATAAATAGTTTGACGTTTGTTAATAGTTTTAAGTTATTTTGTATGATCAAAGATAATTTTGATTTCTTCATAATCTCTAAATTTATAGAATATAATTAAGATATTGAATATTTTACAGAATAAATTTGAAACTTAAAAATATACTATTCCTTTTATAAAATTAAAACTCTTCCTTTTATAAATATACTATTTTATTTGTGTGTTGAATTTATATTTAATTTGATGAAAACGAATATTTTTTTTAAAGATAGTGGAATGTAAACGAAGTTTAGGATACAGAATGAGAGAGAGAGGAGAAAGAAGAAGATGATTAGATAGTTTGATTATGTTAAATATATATTTAGAGAAGACGGAATGTGTGTTATGATATAGATGTGTCTAGTAACAAATGAATGATTGAGATTAAAATGTGAAAAATTAATAATAAAGATTAATAGATATCAATATAATCTCAACCCTTGATCTATGTTATTTTAATCTCAATCGTTGATTTGTTAATAAATACATTTATATCATTACACACATTTTCTAAAACCCATAAATTTATTATCAAATAAGATAAAAATAAAAATGTTACATTTATATTGAAATTAACAAAAAATATTAATAAATAAATTAAAATAAAATAAAAAAATTCACAAAATGAAATTGATTTTTTTTTTCTCACTCTCCTCTTTATCAATGGCGTCGTCTGTATCCAGTGTCCCATCTCCGGTCTAAAACCACGCCGCTGCCACAGATTATTCCACCTCATCTGTGCTCAATCAAGGTAATCAACACTCAACCCTCGCTTCATCCTTACTCTCACTATCAATCTAGGGTTTCAATTCTTCCATTAATTTGCAATCTGACAACTAAGAAAAGGTTGTTCATTATACATTCGTTCGATTGCTGAGTTGGAATTTCGCAATTTGAGTTTGAGTGTCTGACTTGTGGTCGCGATCTGGAAAATTAGTTGTTGGGGTTTATGGTTTTGGGGTGTTGGTTGTTGGATTTGAATGTTTCTTGGACAAGCTAGGATCTGGAAAATAATATTATGTATTGATTTGATTTGGTTGTGTGATTTTGATTTTCGCATTCTGAAAGATTTGAACTGTTTTTTTTTTTTTTAATGTGAAAGGATGACTGTCAAGTAGATGCAATAGAGATCGTTGTAGGACGTGCAAAACTATGTCTTGTGGTCGTGAAGCTGGGAATTGTGTGTGTGTGTTGACTACTGCATGACCTACCATGCTAGACTTGCCACTTTGAAAATTCGGTTTATGTTGAGAAAGTTCCTTCTGTGAGGTTGTGAATTCCCATTGTGGATGCTGATGATTATCCGCATAAAGTTGCTATTTGGACACTCATTATTGTTGTAGAGATGGTGGTTACAATAGTTGGATTTGTTTATCTCCTCACTTTCAGTATATGCGACTGATTGAACATTATGAGCTGTGTAACAGTGTTTTCTGTAACGAAGACATTCTACTGGACTACCAATTGAATGGTTCTGCTTGCCTTTTAGAGAAAACTGATAGCCTTGGTAATTAAATAATTTATCACGAGCAACTTCTTTTTCTTTGACAGATTCTTGGGTTTTGACGGGATGGCGAAGAGCAAGAACCCTAATGTGTTTATGGACATTTCAGTTGATGGTGAACGTGCTGGTCGGATTGTTATTGAGGTCACCTAAAACTTTTGCTCTTCTGATTTGCATCAGTTATTTTCATCCGTTTGCTTTTGGGTTGAACTGCTTTTAATTCCTATTTCATTCTTTTCTTTGATATAAATTGAGGAGGACAAGTCCTTGGCATGTTTTTGTAAAACTATGCAGCTATTCGCTGATGTCGTCCCCAAGACAGCAGAAAATTTCCGTGCTCTTTGCACAGGTAACTTTTTTTTATTGCATATTAGTATACGAATGCAAGAAACAGAGAACACTTGAGAGCAAGTTGAATATATTTCGGATTTTCTATTGGATTTAATTACTGCATCATGCATGAATTTCTAACTGGGCAGTTAAAATCAAGTGGCTTTTCTGTGTCCAAATGCTGCCATTGTTATGCTCTCCCTCAATTTGTGTCGTACTGCATCATGCATGGGATTGTAATGGGATTTTAATGGCGGTAAGTTACCCTTGTAAACAGGTGAAAAGGGCATTGGTGCGACTTCCAAGAAGCCTCTACATTACAACTTATCAATGTTCCACTGAATTATTAAAGGATTCATGGCCCAAGTATGCTCTAGTCCTAATTGCTTTTATGATAATCGGGACTTTCAAATCTTGATTAAGCAGTGTCCAAGGAAGCATAAAACTTATAGTGCAATGAAAGTTCTTTATTGATGTTGAATGTGCTACATATCATGTTTGCTTCTCTATCTTACTGAGGAATTTAACATGTTATGGTACTGTTTTCCGTATAATAATCTTTCATGCTCCAGATGGGTTTAGGAAATCACCTGTAGTGTGTAATATGCTGCTTGTTAGGTTTCCGAAATTATGGGTTCTATGTCTGCAATATTTATTCCAGTGTTCTAACAGGCCTATAAAATCTTCTTCTAAACATGTGCTCTACTGGCCAACTTTGTTTATGGCATAGACCTCAAATTGTGACATTCTCAGGGAAAAAAGAAGAAATTGTGGCATAGCCCTCGATTCATTAGACTCCGTTATTATAAACCAACATCCAGTCCCCCATCAATGATAGAAATATCCAACCTTGAGTGTTGCCAATTCGATGTGACCTCATTGTGCTGCTAATTGAGATGCAACAGACCAACCTTTGTCCTCCATTATCCCAATAAATTGTCGAATCAATGAGTGTTTTCAGTTTTAAGGATACTCCACTGTTAAGCTTTCGTTTATAGTTAATAGGGTGAAACATCTAGCATATGCAAGAAAATACAAGTTGATCATAGAAACATGTTATAACGTAACAATTTTGTAGGTTGTAACAGGATTCCACCAAACGCGCTATGCCATAGTGTCGATCACAGTTGCCATCTACCTTTGAGTGTACATGGCTCGTGATGATTTCTGCATCAGGTGCTGCAGCTTTGCTTATGCCTTTTACTGATATTACCTGTATTATTATTAAAACAGAGACTTTATCATAGGATAGGAAGGTTTAACGTAGGTTACCCTGAGAAAGAAATCAGAGGGAACCTTACATAATTTATAGCAAGGTTGTTTCGAGACAGGGTCATCATCCGGGGCTGACGGCTCCTCCCCAAATCGAATTTCACAGCTCATATCTTCGTAATCTATAACAGGCCCGTGTTATGTAAGGATTAAACCATTCGTTGTGTGTGAATTAAATAAGTAAAGCATTTGCTAGTCAAATCGTTCACTTTGATTACTCTTCAAAGCAGGTTTAGTAAATAGTAAGTAAACCATTATATGTGTGGGAAATTTGAAATTGGCATGGCTATAAATATGATGTTTGGATATTCACCAACTGGGTTATCATAGAATCCCCAAGGCAATAGCAATATCAGAACTACAACAATAACAATTTAGATGCTTTCATCAAAGATGGATTTATGATTTTTTCACCAAAAAAAAAATTAAAAAAAAATAGGAGGAGGAAAAGATTGATAAGGAGTTTGCCTATCTGAGCACCATTATAGATCCTGTCCCTCTAGTGGGAAGAAATCCCATGGTCAGATTGATCTCCACTCACCTTTGGTTTGGCAATTTGATAGTTGAACATCAAAGGGTCATTTTAGCTATTGACGGTATCGGCAATTTGACTACAAATGTTTCCTTTCATATGTGGTTTATATCCCTTTCCGGACATCTATTACTGAGATTAATCCGTAAAATTTATGTTTGAAATAAATTATGCAATTTAAAATTATCAATATTCCACTTGACACATTTTAAAAAAATCAATATTTATCTGAAATGACATGATGACAGCATCTGACATATTACTCTTATTCTGAATAGTTAAGAGTAATACTATCTTCCTCCCAAAATATAATTAATAATTTGATCTGATCGACTGATTTATGTGTTGAATTTTTTGGGAGGAAGATAGAAAAAAAGTATTTTTTTAATGATAGTGACATGTTAGTGTAATTTAGGAGAGAGAATGAGAGAAGAGGAGAAGAAGTTAGTGAGTGTATTATAATATATGATGATTTATTTTGATGTTTTTTATGTGAAAATGTTATTAAATATGATATATTGGATATATTTTAGTACGATACGAATACAAAAGTATGATATATAATATGAGATGATATAATATGGGACGGAACGAGTAAAAGTTAGCGTACTAGGAATCATGTTGACCGGCATTCCCAAGGATTCCTTCAGGAATATTTGAGTCGGAAACTTGCATTGATTGATGCACATCCCTATGCAGTTGGAACTCTCAAGGAACCTGTAAAATGAAATGGTAAAATAAGCATCTCAGCTTGAAGTATACACTGGATTACGCTTTTCATGACTAACTCATTGGAGGATACCTGCACTTGTTCAAGTACATTACATTCTTCTCTCTTCTTCCTCTAAGCTCGGATTCCCTCACCTTTGCAACATAGAGAGACCACAAAATTAGACAACACTTTTAAAAGAATAATCCGTCTTGAATATGATCGATAGTCAAATACACACCAATCAAACCTTTATTGACTATGTACAATCTGTAGAACCAATGTTACCAATAAAGCTATGAAGCAAAGCAGTCAATAGTCGAACTTAATTATAAGGATTTGAACTATTACTACCGAGATACAAAAAAATGCTAGAACATTCTTGACCACAGCAAAAAGTGTTAAAGTTGTAGACATTTTGAGGTCGAACTTTGTTACCTCGGAAGGTCCAACTAGCCATCGAAAAGAAAACGATCCAATTGTTGCAAATACTTGCTTTGATAAAATGACGGGTGCACCGGTTGCCCTGATCTGCACATGCCATTGAACTCAACATAGAAGTCAGCATATTTGTTCTTGACGAGAAGAAAAAACTAGTCATGATATGAATTGTAATGGACTAACCAAGTAAACGATCTGAGGAGGGAAGGCTTCGTTAAGGGTTTTAAGGGAGAACTCTCGCTGCTGAATGGCGTCCAAGTTTTGATACACTGCTCTAGATGCCTCGACCAAGCCGTCGTATCCCTGTTGCTTGACCTTGATCCCTGCATACAAATGCATATATATATGCAAGGATCATGGTGCCAGTGTATACGTGCTAGATGAAGTAAAGTTCAGCCATTGGAGTATACTCAATGAAACAGAAGGCAATGAGAGACTACCAAGTTCTGATAAATACATGCAGCTCGTGTTGTGCAACATGTTCTGCCACAATATCAAGTTCACTCAAGACAATTTATACGTCCCCTTATGCAAATACTATAACAAAATGCATTGTCCACTCATGTTTGAAATAATCATTAATCAGAAACTGCGAAAGATGAAATTGTGATTGCAGGTTTGTTTTCATGCAGAAGTGGTAGATACAGTACTACACTGAAGAGGTCCATGCAACTGGAAGAAAACTAGACTGTAAACCTGCTAAATCCTGTATGACATTGGAGAAGTGGTTGATGGCAAGCCTATCCAACCAAGTATCATAGTAGACGCCAGGACTAGGATCAGTCCCCATCGCTTTCACAGTGTTAATTGTAACCATCTTGGACAAAGGTCGAAGCCACACTGTCCTATTCAGCTTGGCGTGGTTGCATAAGCGGTTGTAATGTGGTTGAAAGGCTGAAAGCCTGTGAGTTTGGAAAAGTAATTTTACATCCATGTTATTCGTGTGAAGGAGAATTCTAGGAGCTTTTTATATATGGAAATCTCATTTGTGCTAGTGTATAGGAAGTGAGTGCGAGGAACTGTTTATTTGATTCATGATCTTTGTATGCTTTCTAAATAAGTGTCTGACAGTGTGCCTGTAGCTCCACCATCTGTGGCCTATATTTTTATGCAACTATTGAGGCACTTCAGGACACTCTCCACTTAACGCGTCCGATAAGGGAAATTATAGCAACCGAGATTTGATGTTGGATTTCTGAAGTGGGATTCAGAATCAATTGTACTAATGTGGAAGGATATCCTTGTTGGCCGTGATCGATCTACCAACTTACAATCCTTTCGACATAAGTCAAATATAACACAGAAGGAGTGCGGCTCTTCTTGTGGATTTGTTGATGAGGGATTTGTAGGTGTGGGGGATGAAGCCAGCTCTGGAGATGCTTTTGTCGATGAGTTACACGACTCGGTAAGACGACAGGCAAGCATCTCTCTTAAACAACAGACATGTCGGAAGGTATTAGATGCAAGTATTTGGACACGTTAGGAATTATGCGACCGAAGATGGTTTCAATCACGAAAGGGAATCAAAACAATAAACAAATGCAAACTGTATCAGATCTTTGAAGGGAGATAGGACTCAAAGTGATATCAGAGCTAGGTCGCAATTGGTTTGCTTATGTTTCACAATGAAGATAAATATGAGTAGAATGATTATGTTGAATGGTTCGAACTACTATTTGTGAAAAGGAAAGATGGAAGATTTGTTATATGTTAAAGACCATTACTTGTCTGTGTTTTCAGAAACAAAGCCTGCAGATAAATCTGATAATCAGTGGAATATTTTGCATCGTTAGGTTTGTGATTACATCAAACAGTGGGTAGATGACAATGTGTTGAATCATATTTCGGGGGAGACATAGGTTTACACCTTGTAGAGTAAGCTCGAGCAGTTGTATGCTCGAAAGATCGGGAACAACAAGTTGTTTATGATTAAACAAATGATGTCTCTGCGATATCGTGATGATATTCCGTTAGTCGATCATTTCAATTCCTATGTGGGAATTATAAATCGGTTGGTTGGAATGAAGATCACATTTGATGATTGAGATCCAAGATTTATGGTTACTCGCCACTCTACCTGACTCATGGGAGATTTTTCGAACTTCGCTGTCTAATTCTGCTCCAGATGGTACTATTACCATGAATCTCGCCAAGAGTAGTATTCTAAATGAATAGATGAGAAGACACAATGGACTTGTTCGCATCAGGATGCCTTGATTGTTGAGAATAGATGTAGAAGCAACATTTGTGATTCGATGAACAGGGGTAAGAGCTGAGGCAAAAGCAGAGGTACATCCAACTAGTATGCAAATGTTGAATGTCATCATTGTCATCAGAAAGGTCATCTTAAGAGATTCTGCCATCTTTTGAAGAGAGAGTTGAATGAGCAAGGTAAAGAGAAGATGTCTGAGACAGAAAAGAAAGATGATCGAGTTACAAAAGAAAAGAAAGATGCCGTGAATTTTATGTGTCATGAGACCAGCTGGCTGATTGGCAGTGGTACATCGGTTCATGCTATATCTTATAGGAATTTTTTCATATCTTTTAAGGCAAGTGACTACGCTCCTGTGAACATGGGAAAGAATGGACTGGCAGAAGTTGAAAGCATCGGGGATATATGCCTAGAGACCAGTAATGACACGAGGTTAGTATGACGTGACGTCAGACACATTCCTGATATTCGTCTAAACTTGATTTCCACAGGTAAGCTGGATGACGAAGGATTTTGCAACATCTTCAATGATAGCCGATGGAAGCTCACTAAGGGTTTTTTTTTTTTTTTTTTTGGCTCGAGGAACAAAACACTCTTCATTGTATATCATACAAGCGAAGTTATATGGTGACAGGATTGCTACAGTTGACTGAGAAGAGAAAACAGAGTTGTGATAAATAAGCTTAGTCATATGAGTAAGAAGAGATTGTCCATTTTGGTCAAGAAGAAGCTCCTACCAGATTTGAAAAATCCAGTGTTGAATAGGTGTGCTCATTGCCTAGCAGAGAAGTAGAGCATGATTGCTTTCAAGAGTTCTCCTCCTTCCAGAAAATCAAATATTCTAGATTTGGTGTATTATGATGTTTCATATGAAGATAAGAACACTTGGTGGGTCTCTCTATTTCGTTATCTTCATAGATGATTGCTCAAGGAAAGTATGGGTTTACACCTTGAAGTTGAAAGACCAAGTGGTAGATGTCTTTAACCAGTTTCATGCTTTGATTGAAAGACAAACAGGGGAGAAAACTAAAATGCATTAGATATGACAACGGGGAAGAGTATTATGCTTATTTTTATGAGTATTGCAGACAACAGGATATCAGACATCAAAAGACGTCTCCTAAGATGTATCAGCTGAATGGGTTAGCTAAGAGAATGAATAGAATACTAGTTGAAAGGGTGAGATGCTTGGTTTCAGATGCACAGTTAATCTTACTCGTATTTCTTTGGATCTTGATGTTCCTGATTGAGTTTTTTCTTGTATGATTACTTGCGTGTCTTTGGATGCAAGGCATTTGTTCACTTACCCAAAGATAAAAGATCTAAGCTCAATATGAAATCTCGACAATGTATATTCATTGGGTATGGACAGGATGAGTTCGGCTACAAGTTTTATGATTCAGTTGAAAAGAAACTTGTAAGAAGTAGGGATGTTATGTTCATGGAAGATCAGAGTATTCAGGATATTGAGAAATCAAAGATTAAAGTACCACAAGTTAGTGATGATTTGATTGATTTGGATCTAATTCCTCATGCACATGTGCCCATACAGGTTGAGGAAGATGAACAGGTTGATATTGATGATGTTATTCCTGAACTAGAGATTCCAGTAGAGATCCCAATAGACGTTCCATAAATTGCTCCACATGATGTTCGGCTCCGATAGTCAGGTAGAGATTCAAAACCGTCTACCAGATGTCCTTTAGGTCAGTGTGTGATAGTGACTGATGTAGGTGAACCATAATCCTATTTAGAGACTTTGGTAGACAAGTGCCAGAGTAAATGGCTTGAGGCCATGCAGGATGAGATGAAGTCGCTCCACGATAATCATACCTTTGATGTAGTGAATCTGTCTAAAGATAGGAAAGCCTTGATGTAGACAAGTGGGTATTCAGGTTAAGCATGATGAGTTGACTTCAAAGACGCAACACAAAACAAGATTAGTTGTCAAGGGGTTCACTCAGAGAAAGACGATTGACTTTGAAGAGATATTCTCTCTAGTTATGAAGTTGTCGTCTATTTGTGTGGTTTTACGCTTGGTAGCTAGCCTAGACTTGGAGATTGAGCAGATGGATATCAAGACAGCCTGTTTGCATGGTGATCCGCAAGAGGAGATATACATGGAACAGTCAGAGGGTCTTGTTGTTAAGGGAAAAGAGGATTACGTTTGTAGATTGAGAAAGAATAAGTGGTACAAGAAGTTTGAGTTTGTTATGAAGCAGCAAGGTTATAGGAAAACTAAAGATGACCATTGTGTGTTCTTGCAGAGATTTTCAACCGATGACTTCATTATTATGCTGTTATATGTTGATTACATGTTGATTATTGGCAAGAACGCTTCTCGTATTGTTATGTTAAAGAAGTAATTGATGAGTCTTTTTCTATGAAGGACATGTGGCCAGCAAAAGACTATTCGGTTAGTCTTTGTCTACCTGCCGAGGCTATTCGGTTACTATTTAACGTTTTATCGAGATTATTCGGTTACTGTCTGTCTATCTATCGATGCTATTTGGTCACTATTTATTTGTCTACCTACCTAGGCTATTCGATAATGTGTATCTGTCGAGATTATTCGGTTACAGTCCGTCTGTTTGTCGAGACTATTCAATACTGTCTATTTGTCTATCGAGATTGTTCAGTTACTATCTACTACCGCTACCGCTACTACTACTACTAGTAGTGTTACTAACTATTATAATTACTACTATTATGCCTTCTTGACAAGTTGAAGATATTTCAATATAAGGGTGATTTTCAGAATATTACTAGATTTATTATGAAGATTTTTGCGTATCTTACACTTGACTAATCTATAAATATATAGTAAGTCTTCATCAATAAAATAATATTATTCTCCTCAATTCTTTTATTTTATAATATGGTATCAGAGCCATCATTGTTCTTGATCTAACCTATTCTACTTCAGCTATCACCGATGGGTGGTTGATGTCACCACCCATCGGGTCGAAATATATGCTTGTTCTCAGTTTTCGAAGATGTTCGATATGCTTGATTACTCTCTAATGTTTTTTTTCTGTCAAAACTATTCGGTTGTCTGTCGAGACTATTCAATTACTTTTTTATCAAGACTATTTAATTACTATCTATCTGTCTGTTTGCATGTCGAGTCTATTCGATCACTATCTATCTGTCTATTTGCCGAAACTATTTGATACTATCTGTTTATCTGTCAAGAGTATTGTAATATTGTCTATCTATTTACCAAGGCTATTCGATACTATATCTTTGTCTCCCTAGACTATTCAATTACTATCTGCTAATGTTACCACTACTACTATTGCTAGTGTTACTAACTTCTATCATTACTACTATTGTGATTTCTCACAAGTTAAAGATACTTTAATTTGATAGGGATTGTTAGAATATTATGATTTATTATGAAGATTTTATTAGATATTATTTTATGTTAGAATATTCTTTGTTCCTACTTTTAAATAATTATTTAGATATTTTTTAATTATGTTATTTTCTACTGTAATTTTTTCATATCTTATACTTAATTACTCTATAAAAATAAAGCAAATCTTCATCAATAAAATAATATTATTCTCCTCTATTCTTTCATTTGGCAATATGGTATCACTGCCATCATCGTTTTTGATCTGACCTATTCTTCTTTTGTTATGATCGGTGGGTGGTGACATTAACCACCCATCGGGTCGAAATATATGCTTGTTCTTAGTTATTGAAGATGTTCGATGTGCTTGATTATTGTTTATCTTTATTTTTTTCGAAACTATTCGGTTATTGTCTGTCTGCATGTCGAGGCTATTCAATTGTTGCCTGACTATTTGTCGAAACTATTCGATCATTGTCTATCTGTTTGTCGAGGATATTCGATCAATATCTATCTGTCTGTCTGCCGAGGCTATTTTATACAATCAGTATGTCTATCAATACCATTCGATTATTATTTATCTGTTTATTAAGACTATTCTGTAGTGTTTGTCTGTGAAGAGTATTCGGTTACTGGCTACTACTGTTACCGCTTCTACCATTGCCTACTATTGTTGCTACTACTAACTAATACTATTACTACTGTTGTGATTTCTTTAAAAGTTGAAGATGCTTCAATTTAGAATATTTGATTTATTATGAAGATTTTATTAGATATTATATTATGTTAGAATATCTTTATTTCTTAATTTAGAATAATTATTTAGATATAAGATTTTCTAATTATGTTATTTCTTATTGTAATCCTTTTGCACCTTGTACTTGACTACTCTATAAATAAAGTAATTCTATTCTCCTTTATTGTTTCATTTCTTAACATGATCTCATAGCCATCATCGTTCCTGATCTAGCCTATGTCACCCCATTGAGCCAAAATTATGCTTGTTTTTAGTTTTTGAAGATGTCAATCTGCTTGATTATTGTTGTCTATCTGTGTGTCGAGGCTATTTGGTTATTATCCGTTTTTTCGTCGAGGGTATTCGGTTATTGTCTGATTGCCTGTCAAGACTATTTATTTGATTGATGCTTTTTTTTTTTTTTTCATGTTTGCCTGATGAGGCTATTCCATCATTATCTATATCCCAAAAGGAAACGGAAAAAATTGTCTTACAAATCGATTTGAAGAAATGATACTCTCTCCCTTTGTCCCATTAATATTTTGTCACCAATATATCAGGAACACTGAAGTTGACGATCCACGAAAACAATTAGTTACAACGTCCTCGATCATCTGACGTAAACAGTTGCACGCTGATATCAATAGTTCTCTACACGGATGAAGATTTACTCTGATAAGTGCGACTATTTACTATCATCATTCATAGATCAGTGAAAACCTCTCACCAAACCAGTGTACAGGTTTCTCTCAATCAAAATGCTCATCTACTTGCTACTTGTAATGTTAATGGCTCTTTTTAGAAAGGGACTCTCTTTAGAAGACAGGCCGGGCCGGGTTCGATTCCTGCTATCCGGATTCAGATCAGCTTGCATCGTGCGAAGTTCTGATCTTGCTCGTGGGGTGCTGTTTTAGGGGCACTGTATTTCACAATTGAAATGTGGTTTTTTTTTTTCTAGAGCGAGAGCACTATTTGTGGATCGACAATTCGTCGATCGAGCGCCCACAAGGAAGAAAGGGACAGGATCGAGAACTGTTTGATGATTTTGGGGACACTGTTTAGAAGAATGCGCTCAATAGAAATAGTTCCCCGCGCGTGCGCATATATATATATATATATATAAGATGGAAACGATACGCACTGTTTATTTCGATGATAAAAATGACGACGATAACGAGGATTGTTTATGAGAGTTTTGGCATAATTATTGTAATTTGTAATGTTATTATAAAAAATATTTTTCTTATTTTAATTGAAGGTAAATAACATCATGATTTAAATTTATGAATCAAATGGTAATAAAAATTTTGCACAATGACCTTGATAATTGATGAAATAAAAAATAATCAGTTGATAATTGTCTTTTTTATGTATCGATCTATTAATGTA
Organism: Drosera capensis; assembly: GCA_001925005.1. Lineage (NCBI taxonomy): Eukaryota > Viridiplantae > Streptophyta > Magnoliopsida > Caryophyllales > Droseraceae > Drosera > Drosera capensis. Next base: position 33,927 of record LIEC01010600.1, on the reverse strand, counting down.
TAATTAATATACTGTAATCATATTCGATTGTGTTGAAATTATATGTTACGAACTTTTATTATTTTTTATTATTGTTTTTATCTGCTTAAACAAAAAAATTATATTATACCTATAACATTATATATTCAATATTGTTCTTATTTTATAGATCTTATTATGTATATTAAGATTTTATATTTAATTTTTACATTAGATTTATAAAATATAAGTTATATAAATTAATTAGATATATTTTTAAGAAAAAATATAAAGAAGAGAGAGAAAGAGAGAGAGAGAGAGAGAAATGGATTGAAGGGTAATAAAGGAAGGAAAGGAGGAGGGTGGTGAGATATGTGTAGTAGGGGTAGTATGATGAGCAGGGCTATTTTTAGTGTTGTTCTTTTTGCATGTTATATATGACATTACAAATCATCCTTTATAAGGATTTATGCATCGAGATCTATTTTATAATCGTACTCTTTATAAGGAGTACGATAGCGACTTCATCTTTCGATTGATCTAGTCACTTCGACGTTCATCTCGTTATTCACTACAAGCAAAGTGCTTAGGTGTGATGAACGAGTGTGATGACTTTGCAAAGCCGTCATGAGATGTTGGCTTTTGTGATGAATATACATAACCGTCACCAAAGCGATATTTTTCCATGATGGAAGAAAAAACGATCGCCAAAAGTCTTTATGATAGATAATACCATCATATATGTTTTTTTTTTATGGTTAAGAAATTTTTTGACGTCGAAATGAAAATATTTTGTGCCTGTTTTTATAGTCATAGAAGACTACATCACAGAAGACTACATTCTATATTCATGAATCGTGGTTATAGAATGGATCCCTAATGTGTGATCTAAACTCTCTCGAGTCCTAGACTACATCCAACTAAACGTCGCGTTTGACACCTCTTGGCGAGAGACCATCGTGCTATATAGTAAGCACGAAGTTCGTGGGTTCTTAACGTATTTTGTACTTCACGCAAGCGATCTCTCGATCTCGTATTCAACGTGTGAGTGTGTGGTCGAGTCTCGATATGAAACTATCCTCTCGGATCAAATCATATGATGGATCATGCAACGAGTGATCAAATCATTGAAGCACTAAGAATAATCATAAACCATAACCACAAAACAATCAACAACTAGATTAACGACTCAAAGCGACATCGATACAATCATCAAACTACATCACAACCCTAACGAAAGGTTAACTCATGATTCGACTACTAAGACAATTCTATAAACACATGACATTCATACAAATTATCATAATACAAAAATGGTAATCAAACGAGTCAAGAAAGGCAAAACCATTCACGAGATGATATCCACATCATTCCTATAAAGATATTGGTCGTCGCTTTAATTCCCGTTGAATTGTTAATATTCAAACAGATACATCAATGTTTAATATTCACACTTCTAAATAAAAACTAGATCGAACGGCCAAGACTTGTATCTCATTCAAACCAACATTCAGAAAGTTACATCAACAGTTGATATTCACACTTCTAAAGGAAACCTAGATCGAAAGGCTAGGATTTCTTTCTCAGTCTTTAAATACCTTAAATCGCACCCTCTTTTACAACCTAGATCTATACGCCTCTCTTTTATACTGCTCACTTGTACAAACCCTACCCACTACTAAAGATGACATCTGAAGGATATTGGTTTGCATCTTCGAGTTTTTACTTTCATATCAAGATGCATTATGGGTGAAGGTTCATGTAGGAACCAGTTATTCAGTACGTCGAAGGATGGAAAGAGTAGACACCAGAGATGGACCCTGACATTTTGTCAAAGCAAGATATACATGATTATCATCAACGATTTTTATTGTCTATGACAGGTGATGGTACACCTGTAGTTGCGAGTTTTTGGTATAAAAGGGTGGTGCTGTAACATTGGAGGATGGCTTGATGCCATTATAATCAGAGGAGGACTTGTTTGAAGCTTTACCTGAGCTTTGATTGCCTACACAATGTTTGAAGATATATGTTGAGGTGATTGGTGAGGAAGACGCAAAAAGGTATAGAATAGGTTCATCTACTCGTTCAGATTGTAATATTTAATTCGATATTATTGTTTCAAGCTTTCATTTCATGTATTATGTATTGTGTATTGTGTATTATATATTATCATTTCTTATATCATCTCTATGTATCTCTATCATTTTATTAATCATTTCCATTCTATTATGTATTAGGCTTTGATTAAACATCACAGTATCACTACATAAACTGAAATATAACTTTTAATTCTAATAGGAAAGCTTTATACAGAATGTAATTCAAATACGACTACAATCGATGTTGTCAGGTCATGTGTGATAAAGAGAACTAGTCATGACCATTCATCATGAATCGTCTCATCTTATTGTATTGTCATCTTTTAATAGCACATGGGAGGGCTCAGCTATTATTAGGTCATGTTTTAATAGCACATGGGGAACATATACAACTTTGATCAGGTCATGCTTTTACTAGCATATAGGGAACCAGTTTAGTTTTTATCATCATATCACTTGTCATTAAATAGGATAAACTACCATTCATCTGCCATTCAACCCTCACCATCTATCATTCAACATCTACCATACAACACCTACTATTCATCCTTTATCCTCTAGAAAAGGTCTTGCTTCATCTATCTTGATACTACTTCTATTATTAACTACTTCTTCGTCAAACTCAAACTCAAACCCTCACCATCCATCTTCATTCCATCGTTCATCACACTCAAACTCAATACTCTTCTATTATCAACTACTTCTTCGTCAAACTCAATCCTCATTTCACAAAAATATGAGTTTCATCAAGGTGAAGATGAAACTACACATCGAAGGGAATTGCTTATCTGATCTCACAATGGGAGAAATCTCATGATTCGATGGACAACTCAAAATATTTGACATGCTGTTAGTAAAGAACTCTTACACCCAATTGATGGTCATGATTCATGTGGAGGATGGGGCTTTCAAAGTGATATCCAAAATGGAAATTATGTATGCGAACGAGGATTTTTTCTGGGTTTGAATTACATTTAGATCGAACCTGAAAAAAAATTTGTTTCGTATTCTTCGTTATTGTTATTCTATGGGTCAACCGACTGAGCTTTATGTTATTCAATACGACTACAAGAGGGCATAGATATACCAACGACTAAGATTTGGAAGGGAAATTATCCATGCAAGCTGTCAACAAATAGGAGCTGGAGGCTTTAGACCGCATAAGATTACTGAAGACGAGTACTCAACTTTGCATTGTATGATCAGAAAATAATACGAGATCGACATCAACCATTGCGGAGGTCCTCGGTCGTCGGAGATGAATTACACAATCAGTCAAGAAGCTACAAGCTCGAAAAATGTCGTTACTCTTGTATAATATGTAGGAGACCAAAGCATGACAACTAGAGGCGAAACACCTGACTAGTTTGGTTATGATGAAAAATTTATTTATCTAACGTTAAGTGTGGATGAAAAACTTCAATTCATAAAGGATTACGTTTCTTTTCTGAAGGACGATCCCATAGCGTGGAAAATTACATATCCAGATCTGATGATTTCTTACTTCTTAAAGATACCAACATCAATCGTTGGAGGTATTAAATGGTCGACCAAATGAACGATTGGGAGAAATTCTCCAAGAACACATGATAGATGGAACAAATCCGATAATCCTTGTTCATGGATATGAACTAGTTTAATTAAGATCATTGGAACTTGTTGTACTATCTTATGAACGCTTTGTGTTTTTTCTTATCTTATGTATTTAATGTATATTCTAGATAAGATTAGAAAAGTGTTATGTTTAAACTTTTTTGTATTGAAGAAAGTATAGTCTTATCTATTGATTCAGGATCTCATTTAAATAATCTATGTTAAAATATCACAAGTTTGGTTAAAATTAGGATCAAAACTAAGTAAAAATTAAGTCAAGCCTTACCAAATGGGAAACTAGGTTAAAGCAACACAAAATGAAAAAAAAAAAAAAAAAAGAAAACAATCCAAGAGATGCAAGACGTCATTAAGCGAGACAAAGACGTTGTGCGTGTTTTCTATTGAGAGATGATGTGCGTCTCTTCTTTTTACCCAAGTTGAGACGCACTGGATCAAAAATATTGTCAGTTACTTTTGGAATTCTTTTTGATTTCATACTAAATTGGAAAAAAAATCCCACTATTCATGTCAAGATGTAGTTGATTTTGAGCTCTTCATTATCAAGTTTGGCCCACATGGCCTACGTTTTTTAGGATAAAATTATTCTTAGGTTTACGTGACCAATTATAGAAGCAACTAGTTTCTTAGCCAGATGGAATGCTAAAGCAATTGACCGGATGAGTCAATAATTCATCGAACCTAGCGTAGTTAAATGCATACAGGAAGGATGGAATTCCTGACGCCCTCAAACCATGTCAATCCTTGACCATAATTGACAAAATGGTTTTTCACCATTGAATCAATCGTTGCTACGCTGTTTTTCATAACAAAGTAGTACTGAGGAAGATGAAGAACAATGTATGATCTCAAACATACTGAGGATTCAAGCCGATACACACCACTAATACATCTTCTAATTTGCTGGCTGCTTGCTTATACAATTCATCATGATAAGTTATAATGTTGAAGAGTCATTACTTAGTGTGATGAATCTAAGGCATAAGGCCAATCGGCCGCATTCAAGATCACAGGGAACTCATCGATCTCATCGGTCCAAGGATTAGCCATCTCGCGAGCTTCCACAGTTCTAAGGGCATGCCAGATGATGCTGCTACACTTAAATCCTGATCCAAACGCAATCTGCCAAACACGGTCTCCCTTCTTAATTCTCCCTTTGGCCTCACCATATGCCAACCCATACCAAATCGAGCTGCTCGACGTGTTACCCCACCGGTGCAGAGTCATTCTGGACGCTTCCATGTCACGGTCGTTCATCCTGAGGCCCTTCTGAATCTCGTCTAGCACCGGCTTACCGCCAACGTGACTATAGAAGTGGTCAGTTGATCCCCTGAAGTTGGGTATGTAAGGTTTGATGTTGTAGAAATGGAGCTTCCTCATTAGGCAGTTGGCCACGAACAGGAGCTTCTCTGATACAGGCAGGATCAGTGGACCAAGGGTGGTCAGATTCGCCTCCACAGACCCAAATGCCGCCACTAACAAGTCCTTGGTCACTGTTATTCCTCTGATTCCTTCATTATCTTCCTCCTGCAAATAGGGTTCATACTTACATTATACATATTCTACTAAAAAGAGAAGCCAAATTCTCGGTTTACTGCGACAGTGTTTTTCCAATTGCACAGCACCCACAATCTCCACCTTTATACACCACATACCCCAAGCCGTTAAGCAAACTCAAAATATGGATTTTTACTATGTTGGACAATAGAGTTGGGAAGTTGGTTTCTACTATGAGATACAGTTGGCCTAGTGAGTTTTTTTCTTCTTCAATTTTTGGGCCTGTTAAGGAATGGGATGCTGCAAATAATACAAACAAAATCATGGAGAAAGGAGGAGAGAATTTGGTCTTTGATTTCTTGCATTCAAATATTTTTGAGTACTAAGATTCATTGTTGTCAATATATTCCTATCATGTTAAATAATTATATGAATTTGCAGCATAGTATCACTTTTTCTGATCTTTGGATTTTACAATTTTATCAAAACCTAAATAATTCATTTACAAGAAACAATTTTCATGTATTAAAAGATCGATTTGTGTATATTATGTTTAATTAACTTTTTATTAGCACATCGCCGCAACATACTCTCCAATGTTGTTATGAAAGTTTAAAATGTATCAATGTTTGCTTCGTATTTTTTTATATATTGCTAAATCTTACAATATAATAGTATTATTCGTATTTAAGCAGGGGTATAATTGATAAAATTTAAAGTAGTTCTTACATTTATACTACTATCGTCCCAAAATAAATGAAATACTTAATTTTTTTTTCATTATTCAACATATATTTTTAAGAAACTTGATTTTTCTGACTTAACGACACAACAAAATTATCTCGTTGGTCCAAAATTGAAATACATAATCAACTATTATTAGTGCTATATGTTTCACAAAAATTTATATTTGTTTCTTTCATGACGATGCAAGTCAAATTTTGACATTGACAAATACGTATAGTCAAAATGTTTCATTTTGAGATAGATGGAGTACTTAATAGTTTTTTGATAGTTTACATAACTATATTGCAATTATTATTTCTATCTTAGGGTTATAATCAATTATTTCCAATATTTTTATTATTTTTTGAATTATAGAGGTTATAATATTTCGGTGTATAGTGCACCGAGGACATGCCAAAGATCGATCTCGATGTCATAGTATACTTACTCTCAATCGACCCGAAAGCCCGACCTATCAAGCATAAGAAAAGCAGTTTTGCGTCCAAAAGGAATAAGGTCATCGCCGAGGAGGTAAGCAAGCTCCTTGGTGTTGACTTCATCAGGGAGGTCTCGTACCCCGATTGGTTGACAAACGTGGTCATGGTGAAAAAGATAAACGAGAAATGAAAGATGTGCATCGATTTCACCTACCTGAATAGGTCCTGCCCAAAGGATTGTTACCCTCTGCTCCGAATTGACCAACAAGCCGATTCCATCTCAGGATACGAACTCTTGTCCTTCATGGACACATTCTTGGGCTACAACCAGATCTAGTTGGCGTTTGAACTCAGGGTCAAGACCTTCTTCATCATCGAAGGAGGGGCCTATTGCTACAGGCTTATGCCATTTGGACTCAAGAACGTAGGGGTCAGGTATCAGAGGTTGCTGAATGAGGCTTTCAAGCCATTGTTGGGGAAACCATGGAAGCGTATGAGGACGATATATCACCAAGTCCCTGAAGTCGACAACCTATACTTTCGACTTAGAGAAGACATTCAAGGTCCTCATAAGCTATAACATGCGACTTAGCCTAGTAAAGTGCACCTTCGGTGTGAAGTTCGGAAAGTTCCTTGGATAAATGATCACTGGTAGGGGCATTGAGGTCAATCCGACAAAGGTTCAAGCTATCATGGACATGAACCCTACGCGTACCAAAAAGCTAATGGGATGCCTAGTAGAACTCGGGAGATTAATCTGCCGAGACTCATAATGGATCTTCTTGTTCTTCAAGGCGCTAAGAGGAGCCTCCTCAGGTCTGGAATGGATGTTGATTTTCCATAAAGCCTTCGAAGCACTCAAAAGCTATCTTCGAGAAGTACCACTATTGACGAAGACATAAGTCAGGGAAGAGTTATTTGTCTATCTCGTCACCTCAGACGATGTCGTTTGGTAGTTCTAATCAGGGCGAAAGGAATTAAGAAAAAACCCATCTAAGGTGTAAGCAAATTCTTACCTGATGTTGAGACTAGGTATCCCCGAATAGAAAAGCTCGCTATAGCACCAGTAAGTGCATCAAGGAAGCTTCGTCCCTATTTTCAAGCGCATCCTATTGTGATATTGACTGACTAGCCTCTAAGGCAAGTTCTGTACAAGCTTGAACTCTCAGGAAGATTAATCAAATGGTCCATCAAGGTTAGCGAGTATGATTTGTGTTATAAACCCAAAACTACAATCAAAGAAGAGGTTGTGGCCGACTTCCCAGTGGAGTGTCGGTTCGTCGACCACTAGATTTCATGAATTCGGGAAGACCGAGTTGAGAGATCTAAGCCATGAAAGATCTACACAGACCAATCATCAAACACAAAGGGGGCAGGAGCTGGAGTACTTCTAGTTACTCCCACTAGATGGGAGTTACCTTGTGCAATTGAACTTCAGTTCATCGACGCCAATAACTCGGTCGAATATAAAGTCCTGATCTCAGGACTTCAGCTTGTCAGATACTTGGGCGCTCCAACAGTTGAAGCCCATACTGACTCAGGTACTATACTAAGCTAGTTCTCATCCCAAGGTCAGATCAGGATGGGAAAATGGAGGCACTCCCCTTGGATATCAGGCCATCTTGGATGGACAATATCCACGCGTACATCTCACATAAGACGCTCCTCGAATACCAAGGACTGCTCTTAAGGTTAGACATAAGGCTCCCAAGTTCATGATGTTGGGCGACGACTTGTACAAAAGAGCATACTCCTCCTCCCTTCTCAAGTGCATTGTCAGAAAAGAAGGCTTAACCATATCAGCCAAGTTGCATGGAGAAGACTGTGGGAACCATCATGGGAGCAGAACTCTTACCCATGAATATCTAATGCAAGGATATTATTGGCAAACCTTGGGAGTTGACTCCGTTGAGCTCGTGAAGCACTGTGATAGGTGTCAGCGAACTGCTGACCTTATCAATGAGCTCGTGTTGGAGCTCACCATCATGGCCTTTCGAGTAATGGGGAATCGATATCCTAGGTCTCTTTCCCCTAACAACGGGACATAGAAAATTCGTGATGGTGGTTGTGGAATACTTAACGAAGTGGGCAGAGGCCGAAGCCATGCTTAAGATAGCGGATCGAGCTACCACGGACTTTGTTTGGAAGTCGATGGTTTGTCGATTCGGGGTGCCCCGAGTTCATATCTCAGACAACAGAACTTAGTTCACAAGCAAACACTTTATGGAATTCTATTCGAAGCATGGAGTTGAGAAAAGGTTCGCCTCGGTTAAACATTCACAGTCCAACGGGAAGTTGGAGGCCGTGCACAATGAAATCAAGAAGGCTTTGTCTCAAAAATCAATTGAAGAAAAAGGAAGATGGGTTAAAGAATTCCCTGGAGCCTTGGCCTTCGGCATGGAAGCGATGGTCCCAGTCAAGATAAGACATCCAAGCCCAAGGATAATGAGTTTTTTATCTGAAAAGAACCCATATCTAATAAGGGAGGAGCTCGACCTCGTGGGGGAAAGAAAGGAAGCCGCACTGACCAAAACCCAACCTTACCAACAACAGGTATCTTGGTACTTCAACAAAGGAGTCCAAAAAAGGTGCTTCGAACTAGCGACCTCGTACTCAGAACGGCCGAGTTTGATGTCTGCCTGGTTAGAGAAAAACTCGCAAATAAGTGGGAAGGACCTTAACGAGTTAGAGTTATGTTAACTCAGGGACATACAAGATCTCTAGACTCAATGGGCACCCATTATTGAGGGCCTTCAATGAGGACGACCTCAAATTCTTCTTCCCATAAATGATCATAAAGAAAACCTATAAAAGGAGGCTAAGTCGGGAAGCCTATGAAGAAAAAAAAAATGGCTATAAAGGGAACCCAAGTCGGAAAGTCTAGAAATTCAGGACTAGACTCTGAAGAAGTCATGTAATCCGACTTGTAACTCGTGATCTTTTTTATTCAATAAAGTCAAGTCGGTACTCGGTGGGTTATCCTAAAACACTACTAAAAGTTCAACGAAACTAACAATTGAAGCAAAAGACACACCGAGTTGGTGAAAAGAAAATTTATTAATTAAAAGACTAGTACAAAGGGTCAGACCTCAGAAGAGACCCCCGAGGTCCAAGTTTCTAGTTTTCTACAGTACATATTCAGGTCTTCTCTGGAGGTCCTGAGGTGCTATCCTCGTCCTCTTCATTCGACGGGACCTCAGCCTTCTTCTTCTTCTCTATGACCTCCTAAGCCTTCTCCTAAACTAGAAAGGGAGAAGACCCATATATTGAAAAACAGGCTCCATAAAAGGATGGTGGAGGAATCAAAAACCACCCTCTAGTGTGTCAGTATAGAAGGGGAGATACTGAGGATCAAAAAGGAGAAGACCCTATGTTTTCTCCGAGGGAGATAGAACTCGAACGGGTCTAAAATATTGTTATGAAAGTTTAAAATGTATCAATGTTTGCTTCATGTATGTTGTTTATATATCGCTAAATCTTACAATATGATAGCATTATTAGTATTTAAGCACGGTTATAATTGATAAAATGTAAAGTACTTCTTGAAATTTATATTACTTTCATCCCAAAGTAAATGAAACACTTAATGTTTTTCATTATTCAATATATATTTTAAGAAACTTGTTTTTTCTGACTTAACGACATAACAAAATTACATCGTTGGTCCAAAATTGAAATACATAACTCAATTATTATTAATACTATATGTTTCACAAAAAATTATATTTGTTACTTTCATGACGACGCAAGTCAAATTTTCACATTGACAAGTACGTATGATAAAAATGTTTCATTTTGATATAGATGGAGTACTTTCTAGTTTTTGATTGTTAACATAACTACGTTGCAATTATTATTTCTATCTTAGGGTTATAATCAATTATTTATAATGTTTTTTAAATTATAGAGGTTATAATATCTGTGCAACGCACGAGCCTATAACTTTGTTATCTAACCATAACTATACTATATTCAGTAGGAGTTGGAGTGCTATATATGTTAGCATCATTAAATGAAAATGTTTATATCAATAAATTATCAAAAAATTACAATACTAATTAGTTCGAGATTTGATCAAAATTTAGATATTTTGTGATTTGATTAAAATATTATTGATGTAAAATATCGTTAAAAATATCTTCGAGTCAATTGATAATTGTCTATAAATATGGGCTTATCTATAGTCGTATTTTGTGTGTTTGTGAGACCATTCCTTTTACTCTAGGGTTTGAGTAAAATACAAAGTGAGATTGACTGAATTTGAAGAGACAAACAAGTTCTAATCCAATGATTGCTAGCAGTTTATTTCTTCGTGGGTTTTTCTGCCCCATGAGGGTTTTCTTCTGTTAAATATCGTGTGTTATCGTTATACTTCTTATTCATGGTTGATCGAATACTTGATTGTGCTAGTCATCACATCAATTTCTCGGGTTAAATTTGTAAATAGTGGTATGAGAGCTGCAGCTTGCATCACGCAGAGATAGTTCTGCATCTTGAATTGAAATATTGAATCTTTGGATTTAAGGTTGGAACTTTTCATAGTTTTCAAGTTCAGTGGATGAGAAGATGATAAATATCATGAAGTTCAAGCTAAGCCACAGGCTAGACCTAACTGTGGTTTGGTTTTGAACTGAAACCAAACCGGAATCGAACAGTCGGTTTGGTTTCGGTTCCATAATAGTACTTAAACAGTCTAAAATCGAAACCGAAACCAAACCATAATAGTACTAAAATAGTCTAAAATCGAAATCGAACTGTAAGTCATCGGTTCGGTTTAGGTTCCATCAAAAGCACAATCAAAAGCAGAATCGTTGATTCAGTTTCGATTCCAAACCGCCTATTTCTCGCGTAAAAAATTAAAATCTTCAATAGTTCATTTTCGTTATTTGTATCTCAAAACTCATTTTATCTTAAATTCTTTACCTGAAACACTTAATTTCTATCATTGATGTATTTTCCTTTATATCGATCCTTTCTTCAGAACATTAGGTGTAATTTTTTATAGAGGTATATGTGTTTTGATTTTTTCAATCTTATATTATATTTTATTTAGAAGATTTAAGAATGATATCATTTGACATGCAACTCAAGTGCAAGATGAAAAAGAAAAGAAAAGAAGAAAAATAACTAAGTTGTGCTTAGTTAAAACCGAAACCTAAACAACCATTGAGTTGGAATTGGCGATTCTTCAAGCGGAATCGAAACCGACTCAAGAGATTTCGCTTTTGATTTATCCTTCTCTTAAAGTGAAAAAGGAAATTTTGGAATCGAAACCGAAGGTGCTAGAATTGTGGTCATGTGTGGCACAGGCTGAGACACTATATGTGAGTGTTCAAAGGACAAGGACAAAGGAAAGTGTTTTGTGAGTGAAGGACGACCCGAGAGGATGACAATGATGGATAGCTCCACGTTACTTTAGGATCATGAAAGTCCCAAAGGATATGTGGCAGAAAAAGTCTACAGATGTTGTAGGATTTCTGTGAATGATAGAGTGATGAAAATATATAGATATTGCATGATCGTGATGAAGGCTCGAAAAATTGGGATCACAGTTGTAGAGGTAGAGGTTCAAGAACAATCGTACAAGCTGTCGAGATAGAAGCCGACGTTAGAGTGTCAAGAAGCCAATAGATGATTCAGTTCATAGGATCTTAGAGAGTCCTTGTACAGATAGTGAAGATCGAGTTCGTCATCAGGAAACTATCAAGCTTGGTGCAGCTAAGGTTGCATTATCTGGATTCTACAACTAACGTAGAGCACATATGGTGCAAACAGCAATGGACCGAGTTAGCACAGGTGCTGTAAGTACCAAAGATAAGTGGATAACAGAAAGAACTGAGGGAAATTCTTCAAGACTGATTAACACAGATTGGTATCGAAGAAGGAAGCGAAGGTGGTGAGCCTAACCTCTAAGGTCTTAGGATCCCAATGATGGTGTCCGGATAGGGTAAAAGATGACTACTCAATGTATGACTTGTGTGATTCAGAATTTTGAACTAAGGTGGGGATTGTGGAAGATTGGCTCAAGATTTTATCTAAATTTAGATATTTTGTGATTTGGTTAGAATATCATCTATGTAAAATATCATTTGATATTTTCGAGTTAGTTGATAATTCTCTATAATTAGGATCTTATTTGTAGAGATATTTCTTTGTACTTGAGACGGTCTTTTTTCTAGAGTTTGAACAAGTGACAAGTTGAGATTGCGTGAGTTATGAAAGACAAACAAGTTCTAATCCTTTGGTTGATTAGTGATTTATTTTTTGTGAGTTTTTCTATCTGTAAGTATTTTTCCACGTTAAATCTCATGTGTTGTCGTTGTAGTTTTTATTTGTGGTTGATCGGTTACTTAATTGTGATATTCAACATGTTAGTTTATCGATCTAAATTCGTCACAACTACACTAGTCTATGATGTCATGTTAGTACAGTACTACCATGTACTACTAGTAATATTATACCTGGAAAATGCAATTGTACGAGCGGTCCGAGCTGGCTGTGCAAGTACGAACAGCATGACGGAGCTCGTACTTCGAGGAATGACGGTCTGATGAATGGTTAGATAGGAGGATGGCGGTGGCACCGACACGGAAGAGGCAGTTGATGAGGAGCATGGCACGGTTGTTGCCTTGGTAGAAGTTCTCCGTGACGTTTTCTGTGCTTACTATCAAGGCATATGTGTTTTCATGCACCTATTGTAACAGAGTCATAATTTGTTATAAATATATATACATCAGATGAAATGGGATGTTTCCATTTTTGTATAATTTTGGGGTAAAAAGAATACATCATATTTATAAGCTGTAAGTTTCGAAGCAGTAACACC